>CAUYRH010174885.1:0-23782 GCA_963574655.1 Perodicticus potto | reverse complement strand
GTCTCTAAAAGAAAAGGACTCTTTAAAAAACAACAACAATCTAGCCAGGCGTTGTGGTGGGCGCCTGTAGTCCCAGCTACTCGGGAGGCTGAGGCAAGAGAATCGCCTAAGCCCAGGAGTTGGAGGTTGCTGTGAGCTGTGTGATGCCAGGGCATTCTACCGAGGGTGATAAAGTGGGACTCTATCTCTACAAAAACAACAATCCACATTCACAATACCATTATCTCACTTAAGGAAATTATTAGTATTTTCTTACCCTCACCAAATACCCAGCCAGTTGCAAAATCTCCTTTTCTTGCTGTATAGGAACTTTCCATTAGGCTGCAGTGTAATTCATCCTGTGGGTACCTGCTGTTGGCCATTGGAGAGACGACATTTTTCTTTCACTATTAGAAACAATACTGCAGTAAATAACTTAAAAAAATTTTTTTTGCATACCTGTCTAATTATAGCAATTTAGGATAAATTGCTACAAGTGTCATTGCTGAGTCAAAGGCTGTGTACATTTTTAAAGTCTTTTAATCTAAAATGTCAAATTTCTTTTCACATTGGTTATACACGTTTATGCAATTCATGAGTAGTACAGAAGAATGTCTAATTATTCTCGCAGTGTTATTTTTATTCTTCTGTATAAACTTTAGAATTATTTTGTGGAAATAAAAGTGCAATAGACTTAGCTTTTATTTTTGACTGCGTTTTTCAAAATAAAAATGCAATAGACTTAGTTTTTATTTTTGACTGCATTTTTATATGATAGGTTATTTTTAGGTTAGTTTGTATTATAATACCAAGAATTCCTGTTCAGGGCCAACCATTGCAGGTCCTTTGGTGAATGTATTATGTTTGATTTATGTGGTTTTCTCTCACTTTTTGAAAACCACTAGGTATTTTATATATAGCTTTCCATAATTATGACTAAGATCATTGTTTTCTTCTGTCTCTTTTTTTCTTTCCTCTTCCAAGTAGTAATTGCTTGGAAGACGAAGTGATTAATGTTGGGGGCGGGGGGCACAGGAATTCTGTCATTATCAACTTTACTGAAAATTCTTATTAGTTTCAGTGTTTTCTTCCATTGATTTTCTTGGGTTTTCTAGATCTGTATTCTTATCACTTGATAATAAAGATAATTTTGTCTCTTGCTTTTAAGTAATATTCTATTTCTTTTTCTTGCTGTATTGCACTGGCTGGCCTTACAAAATACGGCTACCTGATGAGGAGGATAGTTGGCATCAGTGTTTCAAAGCTTCTAACTTGGGCGGAAATATCTGTTCATGGTCTTTTTTTGCTTGATGTGACTGTTGGTGTGTAATTGATCTTAGCTGAGAAATAAACAAATATCATAAAACATTAAACACCAAATCTTTCAAACAGTCAATATGCAACAGATGTTTTTTGTTGTTATATTTTTCTTACAATAAGGAGGTATATTTTAATTTATTTTCATTAAAATTTATTGTTGAATTTAGAATGCATGTTGATTTTTATCTATGGCCTTTCTTGGAGTAGAAACTATTAAATATTTCCTTATGCTTTTCTTTGACATGTTACTATAATGATATATTAGCATTAATATTTCTTCACTCGATATAAAGCCAATTTTGTCAAAAGCTTACCATCTCTTTGAAATGATGCTGGGTTCAATTTTCTAGTATTTTATTTAGAATATGCATCTATTTTCATGAGGTCAGCTGTCTTCTACCATTATTTTTTTGGAGACATGTTTGTTAAGGTTTATACTAGCTTTGGAAAGTGAATTATAAGTTTTTTTGTTTTTTTTCCATTTTCTCTCTCCTTTACCAACCCCTCCCTCTGTTTTGGGTAATTTTGAATGAATTCAGTTGTGAAACTGCCCTGGGCAAAAATCTTTTAAAATACAAATATACATATAAATAAATATATATAAACTATTTTTAAATTATTCTGTAATTATTGTAACTTTTAGGCATTCTTTTCATTCTTGAATTAATTTAGCAATTTATACTTTCAGAGAAAGCTGTTCTGATTCTGTGGAGTTTATTGGCAAACAGCTGCAAACTGCCTCTTATTATTTAAAAATAGCTCTTCTGGATCAAAGATTATATACCTTTTTTCTTTTGTATCACTAGGTATTTGTGCTCTCTCTCGCTTCTGACTGGGGTTGCCAAAGATTTAATTAGTTGTTTCACAGAACCAGTTAGTGCACAAATTAGAGTTGGATTCCTAATTACTTTATTTTTATTGTTTCCTCTTAAATATAAGAGAATTTTAAGCCTTAAGTTCTTCTCTAAGGGTAGCTATAAATGATTCTGCAGAGTGCATGTAATATTGTTGTTGCTGGTATGTCCTATATATCTGTGGTTGCTGTTTTGAATTATACTTTTACCCAAGGATTACTTAGTAAAGACTTTGTTTCTTAAATTTCAGTTGGTTTGCCTTTATTGTTTGTTCATATTTTGTTATTACTGTCTAATTTTATTGCCTATTGGGTAGAGTATGTGACCTATATTTTAGGGAATGCCCAGTTTGGGGAATTTTCAGCTTTTTTACGTGTGTATCTGTGGCTTATGATATGATAAAAATTTAAACTATTATGTAGGCATTTAAAAGAATACAATTAATATGTAATAATCCTAAGTTATTAATTATGATGAGTATAGTAACAATTTTGATAAAGGGAGTTAATCACATCTTTTTTAGAGTTATTTATCTTTGTCTTTGTATTAAAGTTGCAGAGATGTGTTAATTTTTTCTACTGTGGTTACATTTTATTTTTTCCTGTATTATACACATTAGCAATTCAATATTGGCAATTTTGCATAGGCTAACCTATGTTTATGATGTTTTAGCAGCATCTTTTCTTTTTTCGATATGGGTATGTGAAGACCACTGGAGACATCGGCTGTGGGTGAGATCGTTACCTCTGATGCTCCCTGCTTGAATTCCCCTCTCGGTGACATTAATACTGCCGGCCCTGATGTTTTGCTTGTTAGCATTTTTCTCATATATCTTTGCTCCTCCCTTGCAATTAATCTTTTCACATAATTATATTTTGGGGAGACATTGTTTACACAGCTTACAGAGAGCTTTTGTTTTGTGTCCCTATGTGAGAGGCCAGTGAGCTGTTAAGCCAATGCATGTTGACTTGATAACCATTGCACTTGGTTCCTTCATATTTTTCATTTCCTTTTTTTTTTTTTTTTGCTTCCCATTTAAAAAATCTTTCCTTACTGTTTCTCTTTGGTTCTTTTCCTTTTTTGCCTCCTTTATTCTCCAGTGGTTTGGACGATGTCCAGCTTATTTTTATTCTGCTGCTGCCTCCCTTTGCTTCCCCCCGTCCTCTTCTTTCTTGATCCTATTGAGAATAGACTGGGCTGTGCAGTCACTCACTCCTTACCCGGCGGGTGTTTGGGAAGGAGTGTCTACGTGGCCTGTGCCTTCCCTGTAGTCAGGGAAGAGACAGAGCCTTGAGCAGATCCCTGCTCCCCTGAGTTAGATTCCAGGAGGGCGGGGTAATGAATAAACAAACAAGGAGAGATTCTGACGCTGCCCTTGCACACACTTATCTATGGCAGAGTGGGTGCTAGAAAGTTGCATCTTTCCCAGCGGAGTCCTCTGCAGTCCAGGCAGTCCCCGGGTTACAGATGAGATAGGTCCTGTAGGTTTGGAACAGGTATGTTCACCTGCTCCCTGTAATAGCCTCCATTCATAAGTGAGAGTTGTACATCCCTCGGGTGCTTATAACTCAGGGACTTACTGCAGTAGCCTCCCTTCATAAGCCTAAGTTGTATGTAAGTCGGGTGTTTGTGACTTGAGGTTTGTAGTTTGCTTGGGTCGCCCTCGCAACGTACCCTAGACTGGGCGGCTTAAACAATGGAAGTTTGTTTCCGCACAAGAGGATGGTGAAGTGTGAGACCAAGGTTCTCCTGAGGTCTCTCCCGATGGCCACCTGTGTGGTGCCTTCACCCGCCCACACATATATATATATACCTAGTGTATACTGGTAAAATAGGAAAAGAACTGAAGGGAAACAGTGTGTGCCTGTCTGCGTCCTCGTCTCTTTGTGTAAAGACATCAGCTAGATTGGATTAGGCCCACTGTAAAGACCTCATTTAAAAAATACAGATGGTGCTCAAAAAATGTGTACACATTTTCAGCAAGAAAAATACCTTGTTGGGTATTCAGTATATACTGGGAACATCTTAACAAAAGATGCCAGTCATGTTGAACATCCCTTGTAACTGCAGAAGTCAAATGCGATTTGAGTCGTATGAATTTAATATAGTTTTTTTGCTTCTTAAAATGTGTACACATTTTTTGGCACCCGCCGTATTTATTTTAACTGACAAATAAAAAGTCTATGTTTATGCTGTACAACGGCATGGCATTTTAAAATATGCGTACATTGTGGAGTGGCTAAATCAAGCTAATCATCATAAACATTACCCTACAGAATTATCACTTTTTTTTGTAGTGAGAACATGTAAAATCTACTCTCTTAGCCATGTTCAAGAATTCAGTGCACTGTGACGAACTATAGTCACCAAGTCATTCAGCAGAGCCCTTGAATGTCTCCTGTCCAGCTGAAATTTTGTAACCTTTGACTCACTTCTCCCCAGTTTCCTCCCTCCCCAAAGACCTCATTTCCACTTAATTACCCATGTAAAGACCTTATCTCAAAATACAGTCCCATTCTGAGGTGCTGGAGGGTTAGGACTTCAACTCATGACTTTTGGGGCAGGGCACAATTCAGCTTCTGTCTGCAGGTGATGTTTTCCTTTGAGGTATGAGGAAGATAGTAACCGAAGGGATGGTGTGCACAGCTCATGAGGAAGAAAATTCCACGTGGAGGGATGAGCTAGAGCAAGGGTCCTAAAATGGGAGGGGAAGGGTAAGTTCCAGAAACCAGAGACTGGTGTCAGGAGGGAGGAGAAGCAAGAAGAGGAGACCGACTTGCAGAGTTCGGGTGGCATTTTAACCTTGGCTGTGATTTAATTCCAAATGTAGTGAGAAGTCATTGGAGGGTTTTAATCAGGAGGCACAATCAGATTGATCTTTTTAAAAGGCTTCTCCAGTTCCTCTATGGAGAATGTGTTTCTAAAGGGGGCAAACAATTTGCAAACAAGGAGCTTTTTGTAGCAAGTCAGATGAAAGTGGTGGTGGCTTAGCTCGGGGATTCAGGATGCATTTGAGCGTAAGGACCTGCCAATGGGTCCCACGTGAGGAAAGTGTATTGTCAAGGATGACTTGTACGTGTTTGGGGAAGTTTTGGTGGTGCCCTTCACTGAGATAGGAAAGAATGGGAGAACAGGTTTTGGGAGGAAAATCATAGTGATCCAGTATTTCCCTAGGAAATTTGGTAGAAGTGCTATCACACTTTTCTTGTTGCGTCTTTAGCGCTGAGACTCAGACCTGGAACGAAAGTAGGAGATGGCACAATGTTGTACAATGACCTGGAGCTTAGTGGCGATGCTGGCCAGGCTTTGTAGCTCACCAGCTGTTTGGCCTTTGGGGACCACCTACCTCTGTCCTCCACAAGGTCTCTGGGGCTGTAGGGTTGAGGACACTTATCTGTTAGATGTTTTCTTGAGGATTCAATGAGGTCATGCTTGTGAAATGAATACAAGTCCTGGCACAGACTAGGCGGTTGGCATGAATTGTCCTTGTTATTATTAGTGTCGTTGATGTGACTTCAGTGGAAGGCCCGCTCGCCAGCCTCTGCCACTGTGTTGAGAGGTCCCCAAAGGCCCGGCCCAGTGCAGTCTGCAATCTTCCCTATGTTTATATAGCCTAGTGCCAAGCTGACTCTCCCTTAGGCCTTCCTTTCGACTTTAATTTAAATCAGTGTCTCTAGGTATGTTGCTAAAGCTCTGAGCAGTGTGAGGGTTGCGTCCTGTCTTCCCCAGGCCTTTAGCCAGGTGAGGGGCAGGGAGAAGGGGGAAGGTATAGAGGCCAGGAGACAGGGGCCACAGGAGGTTGCTTGCTGCATGTGAAAGGCTGCTCCTTTTTGCCAATTTAATAAACAGAAACTTACTCTCAGTCTCTCCAAGTTCATTCCCAAATGGGACAATATGTTTTGTTCATAGCCTCATTTTTCTACTGTTGACCTCAGATGAAACTAAGAAAATTCAAACACAGTAGTTGTCCTTTATCCACAGGGCTTGTGTTGCAAGACCCCCAGTGGGTGCCCGAAATCAAGGATGGAACCAAACCCTGTATATCCTATCCTTCTTTTTGCTTCTTCATAATTTCATGGGTAGAAGATTCACTCTTTTTGTAGATCTTAGCAACTTCAGCAAACTCTTTCTTTTTCTTTCCTTATTAATTCGAGAACTTTTATCTTTTCACTTAAGGGAAGCCCCTACCCCACCCCTGCACATCCCAATTGCCAACATCACAGCTTTTGCACCATCGGGCCATTATTAAGCAAAATAAGGGTGATTCGAACCCGGGCACTGTGGTAGAAGGACAGTAGATCTGATACCGGAGACAGCTAAGTGAGTAATGGGTGGGTAGCGAGACAGTGTGGAGAGGCTGAACAAGGGAAAGATTCACATCGTGGTGGAGAGGAGGTTCCATCATGCACCTCAGAATAGGTGTGCAGCTATAGGTGAAACTTATGAATTACTTATTTCTGGAAATTTGTATTTATTAATAATAGTTTTGGACTGGGGGTAACTGAAAACTTTGGAAAGCAAAACCTTAGATTTTGTGGGGAGTGGCTACTGTGTCATTCTTCCCCTGATGAACCAGGGTCACAGCTGCATGATCCCAGCCGATGGGCATTCAGTCCGTCGTCATCCTGGCGTTGCCTGAGCACCTGCCAAGCCTCAGGCACGTGCCGAAATCCCTGCTCTTGAGCAACGTACAGTCAGCGAGGGAGGTGGACCGTGAACAGCAAACATTCCGGTGCATATCCAAATTTCAAATTATTGTGAGTTTATAAAGGAAATAAAGGAGATAAGGACAGCAGGAGCTGCAAAAAATGATGTCATGCATGATTTTATAAATGATGGAAGATTGCGGGGACGGTCCTGGCGAGCCACTCTGAGGAGCTGACTTTTGAGCCGAAACATAAAGGATTCAAAGGAAGCCAGGAGAGAACATTCCAGGCCATGGGAACAGCAAGGACAAAGGTCTTGGGAAGGCAGAGGGCTGAGAGGATTATCAGAAGACCAGTGTGACTCCCGCACAGTTGAGGAAGGGAGAGTGAGGGGAGGGTCTGGAGAGGAGGACCAGGGTGTGCAGAATTTCACAGACCGTGGGGAGGGGCAGGTGGAAGTCCCTTGGGATTGGCATGGACAGCTCTGTACTCTTAGAGGATCTTTCTGGATGCTGTTAGGAGAATGACTAGAAGGAAAACAGAATTGAGACTAGTGAGATTGGAAGGGAGACCAATTAGGATTATAAGAGTAATCCAGGCAGGAGAGAGTTTGGAGGCTTAGAGATGGGATGGCTACTAAATATATTTTGAGGTGGAACCAGTGGGGTTTGGTTTGTTTATGGATTGCATGTGGGGACAGAAGAAAGGGAGTAACCAAGATGGATTGCAGGTATTTGAATAAGGTGGTGTCATTTAATGGAGTTAGAAGGAGTAGTCAGTAGCCAGTACGAGACGCTGGAAATTAAGACTTCTTTTTTGGACATGTCACCTCAGAGGCATTCAAAAGCAGCTGTCCCGTGAGTGTTGAGGATAGCGCGTGTGAGGCTCAGGAGCAGCCTGGGCCGAAATATAAATGAGTTATCTGCGTGCAGGGAGTGATGGAAGCAATGGGGAGAAGCCTCCTAGGAAGGGAATACTGAGCTATAGAGAAGAGGCTCTAGAACAGTGGTTCTCAACCTGTGGGTCGTGGCCCCTTTGTAACAATGAAAATACATTGCGGCATTAGGATGGTTGAGAACCATTTCTTTAGAAGGAAGTGCTGAGACGTTCCAAAAATTGAGGTTGGTTAGAATAGGAGGAGCATGGGAAGAGTCCCAGGAAGAAGCAGAACTGGAAGGGGGCAGGTCCAGGGAGGTGTGATGTTCCAGGAGCCAGAGATGAGAGTGTATCAAGGAGGGGAAAGTAACTCGCTCTTCCCAAAGCCACGGAGAGGTTAAATAATATGAGATCAGAGCAGCATCCCTTGAGATTATAATGCGGGAGTCATCAGGGACCACTGGGACGTAGGAACCAGGGCCACTTTGGGTGGGTCAGAGAGGGGATGAGGGGAAGTGAAACTGTGTGAGTGACATTTTCAGGAAGGGAGTGAAGTAGTGGTGCTGGCAGGGATGTGGAACCAAGGACGTGTCTCTTCCAGATGGAGGACCCCAGGCGCCTGTGCTATAGAGCTCTGTCCAGTAGAAAATAGGAGACTGGAGATGGAGAAAGGACACAGGGAAGAGTGGAGTCTAAGAGGAGCTGAGTGTATCAATGAGAGTAAGGTGACCTGGAACAGCAGTGGCTTAAATAAGAAAGACTGTTTTCTCTACAAATAATATCCTAAGATAATCTTTCTTGGACTAAAATGATGAACCCAGGGTTGTTCATGGATGCAGCTCCTTCTGACCACTTGTTTTCACTATATCTAGGTCCTTTTCCTTGGTGTCTAGGACAGTCTGCCACTGTACCCACATCACATCAGGATGCAGCAAGCCTGCCCTTCTCAGGCTGCATCCCAGAGGTGGTTCACATCACTTCCCTTCAAATGATATTAGCTAGAAGTTGGCCACATGGCCCCACCAAGCTGCCAAGGAGACTAGGAAATACCATATTGTTTTTCGTAGTATCCATGTGCTCAGCTGAAAGTAGGGTCTCTCTTACCACAGAAAAAATGAGGGGCACTGTCAGGAGTTTGCCCCATCAAAATCTGTGAGCCTCTGCTTCTGTCTCAGTCAAGTAAGAATGGAATCCCCAAGTGAAGTGGGGAGAGATTGGCCTTCAGCAAAAGAAGAGCCAATTAATTCCTTCCTTTGTGTTAACCAGGAAGAAAGAGGAAATGGATGTTGATCCTGGAGGGTTTGTGAATCTGGAAATTGCAATTAGAAAGTTACTATCTGCCACCTTCTATTCTCTTTTATTTTATTTTTATATTGTCTTTATTATTAAATCATAGCTGTGTACAATAGTGCACTCAAGGGGTACAATGTGCTGGTTTCATATACAATCTGAACTATTTTCATCAAACTGATTAACATAGCCTTCCTGGCATTTTCTCAGTTATATGAAGACATTTGTATTCTGCATTTAGTAAGGTTCACCTGTACCCTTCTAAGATGCACCGTAGGTGTGGCCCCACCAATTACCCTTCCGCCACCCCAACCTCACTTCTCCCCTCCCCTCCCTTGCCTCTTTCCCCATATTCTTGTGCTATAGTTGGGTTATACCCTTCATATGAAAGCTATAAATTAGCTTCATAGTAGGGCTGAGTACATGGGATACTTTTTCTTCCATTCTTGAGATACTTTGCTAAAAAGAGTATGTTCACCTTCTATTCTCTTGATATTTGAGGTGAGACCATCAGAGGGAAGGATGGAATGCAGAGAGTTGAAAATAATAACAATTGCTTGTATCTGTGGAATGCTTACTCTATGCCAATCTCTGCTCTAAAATCTTTACATCTATTAATTGATTTATATTTATTTATTTATTTTAGAGACAGAGTCTCACTTTGTCCCCCTCCATAGAGCGCCATGGTGTCACAGCTCACAGCAACCTCCAGCTCTTGTGCTTAGGTGATTCTCTTGCCTCAGCCTCCCGAGTAGCTAGGACTACAGGTGCCGACCACAACGCCCGGCTATTTTTTTTTGTTGCAGTTTGGCTGGGGTCAGGTTTGAACCCCCACCTTCGGTATATGGGGCCAGCACCCTACTCATTTAGCCACAGGTGCTTCCCCCATATCCATTAATTTATTTATGTAACCTTTGAAGAACAGATGAGAAAGCTGAAGCCCAGAGAGCTTTAGTTCCTTGGTTAAGACCTCACAGTTGGTGAGTGGCACAGTTGAACTTGAATTTAAGAGCCTCAATCCTAAGCGGTGTACACCTCCCGCCTCTAGCCTGGAACCAGAGTGTGGACTGTCCACTCCAAGAGAGGAAAGCACAGTAAGAGGGGCTGTGTGACCAGATGAGGTGCCCAGTGGAGATTTGCGATTATGAGTTTCAGCTCCACTGTGCCGTTGTCCCTGGGAAAGTTCAGCTGCAGTACAGGTGCAGGGAGGTGATAGATTAGGGTTCTTCAGGTGGGCATCCCACAGGGAGACATAGCTGGAGGCTGGAGACTATTTGACACGCCCAAGAGACTATGGAATCCGGGCTGAGCCAGCAGACAAGAGGTAATAATGATAAGAAGGGGTGATGCTGGAGAGAAAGAGGCAGCGTCAGGAAGGTGGCAGTGAACTTGCTGGGCAGTGGTGCAGAGGGGTGTTTGAAATCATGATTCTGAAAGTGGTATGGAGTCTGGTAATACGAAACCCAAGATAGGGGTCTGAGTGAGGACTGCTGGTGGAGGGTGTAGTGAGAACTTAGAACATTAACAAATGGCTCCCGGTAGGCAAACCGTGTGCCATGTTCACTGTCAGCTGCTCATTCGAGGAAACAGAGCTTCTTGCTGGATTGATGGGAAGGAGCCTGGCTTCCTCACCTATTTAAGGGTGAAGGCTGTCTGAGGGTGGGTTGATACTGGAGGTGGACTTTTTTTTTAGAGACAGAGTCTCACTTTATCGCCCTCGGTAGAGTGTTGTGGCCTCACTGCTCACAGCAACCTCCAGCTCTTGGGCTTAGGCGATTCTCTTGCCTCAGCCTCCCGAGTACCTGGGACCACAGGCACCCGCCATAATGCCCGGCTATTTTTTGGTTGCAGTTTGGCCGGTGCCAGGTTTGAACCCGCCACGCTCGGTATATGAGGCCAGCACCCTACCCACTGAGCCATAGGCGCTTTTACGGATCTGTAGAATAACATATTGAGCAGCTGAATATGCTTCAGTTCTGGCTCTCCTTTTCTCCCTTACCTAAAGCACTTGAATCTGCTGTGGCTCCCATGTCCCTTTCATAAACAAGAGAGCTTCTCTGCAGGAGTAACACATTAGGCTTGACCACGTTTTCTCCCTGTGTCATTGTGACCTCTAGGACATTGTATTCCCTGTCTGGACTTCAATGTTCTCCCCTATCAAATAAAGCAGTTGGATCAGAATAATTATAGCTAATATTTATGGAGAATTACTGGGTGCCAGATGCTATTCTAAGTGATTTACATATATTATAGTACATTTAATTGTCCTGAAAGCCCCATCTGAGGTAGATATTATTGTTCCCATATTTTTTTTCCAATGAGGTAACTGAGACACTCAGAGAATAACCAATGCACTGCTTTCATTTTCTGTTTACTGCTGTAACGAATTTCTACAGGCGCACACGATGCAAATTGAGTCACTATGATTAAAACAAAGCAAATTTATTCTCTGATAGTTCTGGGGTCCAGAAGTCCAAACTAAGGTTCACTGGAGTGAAGTCACGACCCAGGCAGGGCTGGTCCCTTCCGGAGGCTCTCACGGAGAATCCATTTTCTTGCCTTTTCTAGCATCTGGAGGTGCTCCCTGGCTGCGGCCCCTTCCTCTATCTTGACAGTGCTTTGCTCTGGTCTCGGTTCCCAACACGCTTTCACCTTCTGCCTTTGACTCTGACCCCTCCGCCTCCACTTGCAAGGTCCCCGTGATGACCCACACACTTCAGGGTGATCTCCCCCTCAAGATGCTTACTTGATGCCATCTGCAAAATTCCTTTTCTTCCATGAAAGGCTAAGCATATTCATAGGTGTAGGAATTAGAACATGGATATATTTGGGGAGCATTATTGTATCTACCACACCTACCTGGGGCATGAGTTTCTGGCCAGTGCTGAGCTGGGCCCTGGACACCCACGGTGCTATGCTGACTAGGGAGGGCAGCCGCGTGCCATGCAAGCCACCCTTCCCCTCTCCTGTGCATGGAGCCCTGCAGTTGACTGCAACCCTCTTGTCCCAGAATCTAAATGTGTCTTCAGAATCCTTCTCAACACTGTTTTCCAAGAAGCTCCATCAGTTGATCCAGATTGTCATATACAACCATGTCTGTGGGCCATTTTAGCTTTGCCCTCTAAGTTCCAATCTGGGTGTGACATCTAAGACTCCTGTGGTCCCAGTGACCTTTTGGGAGTGTGCGTTGTGGCAAGCTTGTGTGCCCTCCTTGGGACAGAATTCCCATTTTGTCAGTTTAGGACTTAAAAAAACAAATAATTCAGTGACTGTGGGTCTAAGCCTTAGTTTTTAAAAAGAGATTATGACAGGAAAAGCAGGCTTCTTATTCTTATTCCCCGGCATACTGGCCAGGAATCACAGCTTTCTCTGAAGTGCTAGTTGGTAATTTCAGAGTTTGGCTGGGAGGGAAGGGAGGTGTAGCATGTGGGGGCGCAGCCTGCCTCCTGCCCCGTCTTCCTGGTCTTCAAGAACATGCTGTGATTGCTGAGCCCTGTGTGGGGCAGGGGAAGAGAAAATCACATGTCCATCCAGGAGAGAAAACAAACGGCCTGCAATGCCAGTCAAGGGAAACACTTTCAAAGGATTTTTGCAAGGCCTGAAGCCAAAGGAAGTCCTCATCAGAGCTACCTGGAATCCCATCCTCAGCTTTGCCTTGGGCCTTCCCATTTCTGGGTGTCAGACCCCAACTGGAGATGCTGGCTTCTCTTCCTGGGAGCCCCCCAGACTCCTGCTGTACCTAGAATCCTCATCAGGGGTTCTTCCTCCCCACAGCCCAAATTATAGTGTTGGGTGCTGCAGTGGGGAGCATTGGACCCCCAAGTAGAAGCTGAAATGTTTATCCTCTGGGTGCAATGCAACCTCCAGGACCGTTAACCACACATTCCCACAGGGTGTCACATTCCCCAGGTGAAACAAGGGATGGGACATTGACCTTTGTCTTTCTGATTTCCCTCTTCTTCGGGGGGGCCCCAAGGCTTTGCCAGGACCTAATGAGCTAGTCCAAATGATCGCAGCCCTTTGGGGCAGTATCTTCTTTAATTCACTCTTTTGTGGAGGTGCTGGCCAGAGATCCATGGTGAAGGCTTTTCACTCGCTGGCCACAGTGTGCACAAATGACCCTTTCTCCTTCAGTCGACCTCATTACTGTCCACCTCCTTCTTGCCCCCTCCCGCCAAAGGCAGCTTCCTGAAAATTCCCCACACTGGCTGAATTTCCCACAAAGGTGCCTGCAATCCAGATGTGTCCTTGTGCTGCACCCCCAAGCCCACGTCATGCAGGTGGACAGGATGGGGATGCAGGTGCCAGCACCTTTGAGGAGAGGATTCCCCTAAGCGGAAGCTGTGAGCTCGAGTCTTCGCCCTTTGTGCGATTTTGGCTTTAGGGGACTGGAGTTTAATTTTAGGCCTGTGGCTGGAGTTTTTTGAAAGAATTCACATTTTTGTCAAGCTCAGTTTCCTGACAGCAAAGCATAAGAAGTAGTAGAGAATGAAATAGACTGCAGAACGTTACCCTGGGTGGAAAATCCGAAGTATCAAGTTCTTGTTTTACAGATGAGGAATCTGCCCAAGGTCCAGCAGCCAGGAAGTGGCAGAGAATTTCCAGGGGCCTGAATCCAGGTCCCAGGATATACAGATATTTTTTCAGCCCGCTTTTCCACACAGTCACCTACACATCTGCCTCTGTGCATGAAAGTTCCTGAAACGGGCAAGTGTTTCCTTGCCAGGCCTGTGCTTTTGAAAGGCAAGAGAGAAATGGAGAGAAGCAGATGTTAAGGAAATGGCCTGAGGGCTTTGGTGGCCTCTGGAACATCTGGACCGGTCCACACCCTTTCTTGCTTCCAACATTCACAGTCATGCTCAGGTCCTGGCGAGAAGATGGTTCATGATTCAGGTGTCACACGTGGGGCCAAAGAAGCAGTCCCGAGGGCCACAGCTCTGAGCAGCAGCTGTGCTGGAGGTTGCCATGGAAACGCTATGAGGGTGGTGGAGGAAGCAGAGAGTAATCCAGGTGGGGTGGAGGGAGGCGTTTGAAATTAGAGGTGTCTTGATAAAATGAACTTTCTGCTGGGGTTTAGTTGAAGCTGGTGTTGTAGCATGTTTATGGGGGCGGGGCCTCCTGGGAGAGGAAACCACCTGACCGAGGAGAGTGCTGACTACCCCGTCCAAGTATGGTGCCGTGACTCACCTCATGCTCGGTGACAGTGCACCTGTGCAAGTGCCAGTGTACGGATCAGCGTGTGGCTGCAAAGACGGCAGTTGTGTGTGTCCTCGTGAGGTTGTGTGTGTGAATCAGTGTGATTGTATGGTTGTGTGTCTGTCTGACCATGAGTGTGTGACTTCATGCACACTTGTATGGCTGTGTGTGACCATGAGTGAGTGACTTCAGGACTCTGGGGAGGTGGCAGGGAGAGCATAGAGTGGTGGGAAAGAGAAGATGGGAGCTTGCTGAGCAGAGAAAGGATGGTCACACAGCACCATCTCCCATCTTGGGTCCAGACCTACTTTTTTCCTCGTGTAGAGTTGGTCTTAACACTTGTAGTCAAAAGAAAGGCTGCCAACCCCAGTGTGAGCTGCCCCCCTGGGATTTCCAGGAGATGGGATGAACCAGGCCCAGGAAGACTCATTACTAGGATGCTGTGGGGACACGTGGGTGCTGGCAGGCAGGAGGCGCTTCAAGCTGATTCAGGAGGGGAGTATGACATACTAGTTGGGGAGGTGCTGGAAGAGCAGAGGGTGCCTGGAGATGGGAACAGCGCCTCTTAGGGCTGCACACCTGCAGTGATGCCCAGGAAAGAGTGTCAGTGAGGGGTGCTGGAGAGGAGAAAAGAGCCTAAATTAACTCTGGGAAACTTCCAGGGACACTTCAGCACAAGAGCAGGGGAACTCAGCCCTGGGATTTGCTGAACCTGCTCTGGGGGTGAGGCCACAGTGCCAACTGGGGTCATAGCCCTTGACTGTTGGTAAGAGTCCTCTTCCTGCCAAGCTGCAAAGGAGGCTACAGGGACCCAGGGGCAGCTGCTATGTATGATAGCTCCTCATACTGTTTGTTTCCATGGACAGCCCAGTTGTTGGGATTTTCCATGATTCTGAGGCCTTCCACAGGTGGAGGCCTAGATGTCACCTTGGCCTGTGCTGTTGGGGCTTTTGAAGCCTTTCCTCATACAACACATCTGACCCCTGGTGAAGCAAAGCCCTCGCTGCTGGTGTACCCTCCGGCTACTTATGGAACATTGTGCCTCGGTTTCCTCATATGAAACACAGGGCTCATAAGATCAATCTTGTTAGGCACGTATTGTTTGGATCGATTGAACAAGTGTTTCTAAAGCACTTAGTGCCCCACCAGCATGCAGTAAAATGAGCTATTCCATGGATCTCTGTGCAACTCTACTGACTATGGATTCATGGTCATAGTCATAGTCAACAGGAAAAAGAACTAAGATTTTGTGAATTTAAATAAATTTCCAAGGTCAATAAGCAATACATAGGAAGAGGAGGAGTGAAGCTAATGGGAACAAAATTTGAACTTCCACTGGAGAGCCCTGGCCATGGGGGCAGAAGAGCCAAAGCCAGGCTGAGATGTCCAGGACGGCAGCCGTGCTGGGGTCCTGCTGGGGGCTTGGGAAGACCTGTTGCTGGAGCACAGAGGAGGTTTCCAGCTGAGACCGGGTTCTGCTCTCTGGGAGGAACTCCCTCGTCCGTGGTCATCGTACTCTGGCTGCTGAATGCACCCTTGGCTCCTCCTGGTTGTGCCCTGTGACTGACCGCACCTGAACAGGTGTGGTGGACACACCCTCTGGGAGGCTGAGAACTTCACCGCTTGTTTCCTTCTTGAACGTGATGATGACTGGGTTGTTTTAAGCACAGAACGGTCACATGCTTTCTCAGGCCTTGTCCAGTCTTCCTCTGGCAATAAATTCCCCTGACATTCTTGTATACGTGTGTCCCATCAGTTCTGTGTTCCAGTGGCCACACCCAGAGTGCTTTCCTAGATGTAGTTCTGAGGTCTACTTTATCTTCTGTTTCTTTGGACCTACACCTCTCTTTCATTTGAGTGGCACTATCCTAAAGCCATCCAGACCCAACCTTACCGGATGGGGGAGGGGAAGGCCACATCTGTAAGTTGATTTGTGCCAAAGGATGGATGCTTTGGTTTACTGAGAAGTCTTAGCAGACCTTTGAAAGAAGAATATTTTAAAGAAAATAATCTGTCTCCTGATGTACAAGGTATGGAAGCAGATGGTATTTTCAACCCTATACCCTCCTCCCCATTGGAAAATATTATTCCTTCTATAACTGTTTGCAAAATAGACTTTAAGGCAGTGCCATATACTTAATACTCTGCCTTCTGTACCAGTTAGAGCCTGAGCTCCTCTAATCAAGGATCACAAGATGCAAGTGGCTCCAAGGAGGTAACTGTCACTCTCACACCAAGGTTCAGGTTGGCAACGAGCTCTGCTGCCTATGATAATTTGGGGGCCCAGGTTCCTTCCATATTGTTTCTCTGCCTTCAATAAGTCATCATCCTCACTTGTGAGGCCAAGCCTGGGCTGCAGCATCAGTTCTGAAGCTTACAGGAAGGTGAGAAAAGAGGGAAGAGGCAGGTCCATCATTTTTCAGGTTCCAGCCCAGAGGTGGTGGCTCATGGTAATCTTATTTAACCTCCCTACGTGAGATCAGAGATGTGGCCATTCCTGACAGCAAGGGAGGCTGGGAAATGGGAGATGGAGAGAACAGATTGGAGTGGTTGGGGCTGCACCATCGATACTACTTACATCAAGCCCATGTGCTCATGACATTTACCCCGATTTAAAGAGATAAACGAATATTCTAACTCACAGCATAATTTCACCTAGTGGCACATGCCATCAAGAAATATGAGTATGGGGATATTGAATAACCAAAATTATTACTTAGGCAGGTTTAGAGGACCCTTAAAAGGGCCAGCTCAACTCCTTATCTTACAGATGAGCATGTTTCAGGTGAAAAATAACTAGAAAATGTTTAGTATCAACAGGCCAGTGAAAGGAGTTCCTTGGGAAAAGGGGAGTTTCTTCCTGTGACTGCAAATAATAACAGTGAAGTTTGGTGTCTGAGCCATAGCTGGTGTAAGGCATTGGGTGTCAGGGAGTCAGCTGTCCAGGTCGCTTAAAATTTATCACAGAAGGGTGGCGTTAGGGGGTGCCCTTCAAAATCCTAGTCCAACCTCTTGAGTTTACATATGGGAGTCCTACAGTCCAGAGGAAGGAGCTACCTGCCCTGAATTTCACCCAGTAGTTTGATTTTTTCACACTGCCTGTTCAGAGATGCCAGGGTGGAGGAGGTACAGCTAAGAAATGTATAATCGCAGCTCCCTAAACACAGAGTGCCTCGTGTACAGCCCATCCTCTCAACCTCACAGGCACAGAGGAATGCGGCAAATTGACTTTTCCTGGAAATGGCATGAGCACAGTTTTCTCCTTTCTGCATGCGAGGGGACCGTGGGAGCTTTCTTCTCCCCGCTACCTAAGGGCACATATCTCAGGCTTCTCAGTTTAATTTCCAGAGTGCTTCATTAAATTACTCACTAAACACCCCAGACACTGTGCTCAGCTATGTTCACTAAGCCCCCTCATTTCACACGCTGATCCAAAAAGCAATCAAGTCCAGCATGATTTGTTCTTTAATAAAGAAACTGTGATCTCACAGCTGATCTTTGCCCAGGGCTCAGGCTGCAGCCGATACTCAGTTCTGTCTGGTAAGTATTCGCAGGGGAATCTCTCCATGCCTGGTGGCAGCGTTGCAGGCCACAGCTATAAAGAAAATGCTTTGTGGTGTCAAGGGGAAACATGCGACCTTTCAGAGTAGAACTAGAAGGCACAGTGACTAGTGAGTTCAACACAGGAGCGGGGTATAAGTTTCATACTTTCATCTGATACTAAACTTCCAAAGACTGGACATTGCTGGTGGAGCTTGAATCATCCACCCGGACACACAGTCTGGAAGCAAGTGTTTGATGGAAGAGATTACACCGAACCGGCCTTCATCCTTTAGGGAGAATCAGATGCTAGTTCGTTCTAATTGCAACTTAGCTTCTGTAATAACCTCAGTCGATTAATTTGACTGTTTCTCAGGTTAACTCTGTATCTATGGGGTGGGAGATCCATGTATCAGTGGCTGCTGCTTCTTTTGGGAGGCAAGTATCAGTATGGGGTCACTGGCTGCTTCCCCTCTTTTTTTCCCCTTCTTCTTTCGGCTCTCACTCTCCATGCCTTGATGTTTGAACTTCTGCTGTGAGATTCTCTCTTGTGAGTGATAACTGAATTCTGTTCAGTGGCCACACTCTAAAGGCATCATCAATAATTTACAGAGCGGTTTGTCAATAACTTTAGCTCTTTATTAAATCAAGTATATAGATGTTCTCTATGCAAGCAATTGCCCTGTGCTGGCTTTGTGTGATGACTTCTTTAATTCACTTGAGAAACAGTTCCTTTGGTGTTTCTTCCTATGCAGAGATTCCTGTGGTTTACCTTGGTTTTGGATTTTCTTTCCTCATTTCCAAAACTGAAATAGAAATGTCAGGAAAGGAGATTTATTTGTTCGTTTGCGCAGACATATTGAGGCCTTGTCTTCCTCTGCCTGGCCCAAGCTGGGCTCCAGCGTCAGTAAGTCCATTATCGTTCAGCCTTTAGCCCAGAAGAGGATCCCAGTACTTACCTTCCGTAGGTGTGATGGTAGACAGGTGGTCACACCTGACATCATACGTCAGGCTGTAATTCTCCTACCACAGAAGACAGAATGAGTTAGGATGGACAGTGGGCAGTGTCCATCACACATGCCGTTTGCAGTAAGTCTGTGCCCACATGAAGTTTGCCTTGATTTGACGTGGTAAACCAATATTCAAATTTCTAGTAAACCTTCAGGGAATTACATGGTGTACCGGGCACTGGTTTAGGGCTGAGGCTGCAAGAGTGAGCAAAATGAAGTCTGCACGTGTCGTGATAGTGCTGTCAGCTCGGGGAGATGTACAACCCGCAGATAACAGAGAGCCTCCTGGAAATGCACGCGATGCCAAACTGTAGGAGGAACAATCACGCAGGTGTGAAGGGTTAGGAGGATCAGAATCCTACTTAGGTAGTGTGGTCAGAAACAGTGAAGGCAGGCAGTGCAGAGCCCTGGGGTCAACCTGCACCTGGGTTCCTCCCTGAGGGACATCTCAGAGTCCTCCTACAGGCTGGGATAGAAGGAGCACGGACAGACGGAAGAAATGAGCCTGCTGGAGCCCACCATGAAGAACCTTGTGGGCTGGGGGAACGCTCCGGGCTCTGTACTAAGCAAGATAGGAAGCTCTTGGAAGGTCAGGAGCAGGGGAGAGATGTGTTCATGTTTATGCTTTGAAAAGCTCACCTCTGGCTGCCGTGTGGACAGCAAGCTAATAAGTATTTGTTTGGAACCTTTGTATTTGTGCATGTGAGGTTTGCCTGACAGCATGTGATGTCAGGTCCTGGAGATGTGGCTATACTAGTAAGAAGCTTTGTAAAATGTTGTGCTACAAATCTGTTGTGATATAATATCAGTCCAGCGAATTGGGATGCTCACGTCTTTTCTTCTATTTTGAGGATCATTTAAACAGCATGAGTATAAGGCATTCCTTGAAATTCCTTTTTGTTCTTTTTGGAAAAATTTGGAAAATTCTCTCATAATCAATAGGTTATTTAAGTTTTTTTTTTCTTTTTTTGAAAATTATACTTTAAAAGTAGCACACTTACTTAGTGGCCTTTTCATGTATATCACTATGCTGATAAATTTTAATCTTTACAGTGTTTTGTATCTTCTTTCTCCTTGATAGAGATGGATGGATAAATAGATACTTTTTATTTTGTAGATGAAATGTGCCTGAAGTTATATGGTCTTACTGATTTTTTTCCACAGATGTAGGTTTAGAAGTTACTACGTATACTTTTCAATGTTTTCTAAATTCATTAATTGCTGCTTTTGTCCACTAATTCTTTTTCTTTGATTTAGCTGAGCATTATTACCTTATATACTGAATTGAGAGTTCAGTTGATTTATTATCATGATTCTTACTTAAAGATGAAATTGCATAAAGCTGTGAATTTTCTTCCTATTCAGCTTTTGCCACATTGTATATATGTATTCTCTTCATTGTCATAATTTTTTAATTAGTATTTGATTATAATTTGATTACAACTTTAATCCAAAAGTTATTTAAGGTTATATTTTTCTGAAAACAATATCTGTAGTTGTTTGGAAAAATGCACATTTGTAAGTGGGTAAATTAAAAAGCAAACACTCACTTATCACCTTCTTTTTCACCCCTTTATCAGTCCTTGGGGATAACTACCTTCAGCAAGTTGGCATGTATCCTGATGGACTTTGTCCAAACACATACGAAACAATATGAACAGTTTTATTAAAATGAGGTGATATTATAGATATACCCCAATTCTTTCACTTATTCAACAGTAAGCTGTAACAGCACCGATAGTTCTATCTCATTCTTTTTAAATTAAAAATTTTTAATGCATATTTTATAATATGGAATATATTTATTAAATAATTCTCCTACTAAGGAGCACCTAGGTATCTAGATTGTCCATTTAAATGTATATTTTCCTTGTGCACTTGTGCAGTAACTTGGGCAGAACACTAGATCAAAATTATGCTCAATTTTTCTTTTCTTAGATATTGATTTGTTTATAAATTATCTGTCTAATACACAAATAAAAACAACCATTTGATTTATACCTTCTGCCAATTTCCATGGTGTAAATATTGCTGTCACGGTGATTTCAAGCTAACAGTTGCTCTCAAGAAACTTCTAAATATCTAACGACAGATTCTTGTGTGCTGGTACAAATCAATTCAAACTGATTCTAGCACACTGCTCCAAAAAGCTGAATTGCCTCCAAAATTATTGTTTTAATATGTATACATGCAGTGTGTGGTAGTGCATGTCTCCCTATAACTCTAGTAACTCTGGATATTAAGAATTGTTTAATGTCTTTCAATCTGAGAGATTAAAAAGTTGTATTTTATTGTTATTTACTTTGCCTTTCTTTTCATGTGTTCAGTGTCATTTGTATTTTTTCTACAAATAACTTATTTATGTAATTTGCTCCCTCTCTACCTTTTTTATTCATTCCATAACAATTTAATTGAGTTTCTTCTATATGCTAGGTATTACAAAAGGGAACGAGACAGATCCTATTTTCTGCCCTGATAAAGGTAAAGTCTAGGGAGCAAGATCACCGAAACAATTAGTCAGGCAAAATTATTGCAAGTTGGAAACAAACTACGAATGTAGCAACCTAGAGGCTAAACCAGAAAATGAAAGGAGCATTTTCTTTAACTGTTATATTTAGGGAAGGCCTCTCTGTGGAGTGGCATTTATACAGGGACCTAAAGGATATGGAAGAGCCAGCCAGGCCGACAGTGATGAGCTGCGGTCTGGGGGTTTAGGTGGTTTCCAAATAGCACAGGGAGGTTTGAGAAGACCAGGAAGTGCAGAGCCTGCTGACAACAAAGGAGAGCTGAGTAAGACAAAGTGGAGAGACAGAGAGAGACCAGGACTGGATAGTCGGCTGCTTAAGTGTTTCAGGTAGAGAACTGATGTAATGCTGTTAAAAATAAAACAGCTTGTACACAGCTGTGCATAGAATAGATTATAGAAATGTAAGATAGGGACCTTGCAGCTGTGAAGAGGCTGTATGTTATACTAACCTCAGGGGACGTCTCCAGGGGGTGTCATTCAGATCTGACAGTCCTGAGCCAAAATGACAGATTGTATGGATTTTCCCTTGTTCGTTTTTAGCCATATTTTGGTTACTGTATATGCTGCCAATACTTTTGCATTTGGTTATAACCTAGTTCATGATTCAGAGTATCAAAGTTTTAAATTTTCATGAAGTTAGATTTGTTCATCTTTTCCTTTATTGCTGCTGTGTTTCTTTGTCATAGTAGGAAGAACTCTCCTCTTAATGAGAGCTTTCCAGATTTATAAAAATGGGCTTTCATATTTTTTCTTTCAGTATTTAGATTGGGGGAAAAAACTTAAAATTTTTAAAAAATTAATATGAGGGTATAAACAATTAGGTTACATTGTTAGCATTGGTTGGGTGAAGTCCAAGTTGCAGTTGAGTAATTCACCCAAGAAGGGGACCATGTATCCCTATTTTATCCTATTAGGTAAGAGCACACCATCCCCTCCCCCCATCCGTCTCCCCCTCCTCCTTCCCTCTCCCCCCCACGTGAACTTAATTGTGTTTTTCTTTTGGGTGGGCAAATAGTTGTTCATCTACTGGTTTCATCTTAGTATTGAGTGCATTGATTACTTGGTTTTGCATTCTTATGATACTTTACTAAGGAGAATGTTCTTCAGCTCTATCCAAGTTAGTACAAAAGATGTCAAGTCTCTATCTTTTTATGGTTATATAGTATTCCATGGTGTACATATATCACAATTTATTAATGCATTCATGGGTTGATGGGCACTTGGGTTGATTCCACATCTTGGCGATTGTGAATTGAGCTGTGATAAATGTGCTAGTGCAAATGTCCATATGGTACAATTTTTTTTTTTCTTCTGGGTAGAGACCTGGCAATGGGTACCAAATGGAAAGTCTACTTTGAACTCTTTGAGGATTCTCCATACTTCTTCTATGATGCATTTTGCAAGGGTCCATGTCAGATCTATTAAGTGTAGAGTGTAAATGTCTTAATGCAATAATTAAGTAAGTGAAGTGAAGACTATGTTAACCAGTTTGATGTAAGCATTCCAAATTGTATATAAAATCAGCACTTGCACCCCATAAATGCATTAATGTATACAGTTATGATTTAATAAAAAATAAATGTAAATAAATAACAATAAATATGCAAAATAAAACAAACAAACAAAACAAAGAGGCTGTACTAGTTCACAGTCCCACTGACAGTGTAAAAGTGTTTTTCTCTCTCCACATCCGTGGCAGCACCTGCAGCTCTGGGACTTTGTGATGTGGGCCATTCTCACTGGGGTGAAGTGATCTCTCTACGTGGTTTTTTTTTTTTTTAAATCAAGTCATATACACATAGATCATGTACACATTAATGCATTTATGGGGTACAATGTGCTGATTTTATATACAATTTGGAATGTTTAGATCAAATTAGTTAATATGGGGTTTTACCTCATTTCCTTAATCTTTGTGTTAAGTCATTTATATTCTATACTTAGTAGATTTGACAGGTACCCTTGCAATATGCTCCATACTTGTGGTCCCACCATCTCAGGGTGGTTTTGATTTGCATTTCTGTGATGATCAGGGGTGATGAGCATTTTTAAATGTGTTTGTTGGCCATTCGTCTGTCTTTGCTGGACAAAATTCTGTTCTTGTCTCTTGCCCAGTGATAAATGGGATTGTTTGCTCTTTTTTTGTTGATTAATTTTTCTCTGTAAAATCAATCTGGAAATTGCTCTCATCTATATGTAACATAGGAAACTAACTTTTATATATATGTTCACTGTGTTACATCATTCCCTGCTGTTTATTTTTATTTTATTTTATTTTTTTTTTGCAGTTTTTGGCCAGGGCTGGGTTTAAACCTGCCACCTCTGGCACACGGGGCCGGCGCCCTACTCCTTTGAGCCACAGGTGCTGCCATATTTTTATTTATTTATTTATTAAATCAGAGCTGTGTACATTAATGCAATCATTGGGTACAATGTGCTGGTTTCTACAATCTGAAATATTTTCATCAAACTGGTTAACATAGCCTTCATGGCATTTTCTTAGTTATTGTGTTAAGACATTTATATTCTGCATTTAGTAAGTTT
>CAUYRH010174884.1:0-16482 GCA_963574655.1 Perodicticus potto | reverse complement strand
TAACCATGAAATTATTTCTTATTGATGCCGGAATTTCAGGTTCTTGGTCTCGGTGGTTTGAAGAATAAACCCGCGGACCACAGATCAGTGGTAAGACAGAATTTAATTACAGAAAAGAACACAAAAAACACTAAAGCTCCTGATAGAGAGAGAGAGAACTCAAGTGGGGAGAGAAAAGCTCTCTCCGTTTCTCTCCCGGTCTTTCCCTGTCTTCTCCCTTAGGCTTTTAGTCTCGGGGTATATATAGGCGCTTGGGTTCCTTGGCCAGGAAATGAATGAACACAGTCCCTTTCGCCTGGGCAAGGTGAATGAATGTATCCATGAATGAACACAGTTCCTTCCCCTGGGGCAAGGTGAATGAATGTATTAATGAATGTACAGAGTCCATTCATGGAATTGAGACCTAGGAAATTCACATGTAATTGACCTAGGCATCGGAAATGGAGGTCCCGTCTTTAGTCATAAGTGTAAACTGAAGGAGACACCAAGGTGCAGGTGTCTCCTCGGCAGTTGTCCGGCCTTTGTGGCTGCTGGAGCCTGGGGGGGGGGGGTGGAGGTCCCCCTCCTTGCCTATCATAAAGCCTGCTGGTTCCTCAGCTGCGCTGCCGCGGCACCGACACCACTAAGGTGGAGGCGGCAGGTCTGCCAGCTCCGCTAAGCTGGCCGGGGCGCCAAATGTCCTGCATCAACACGCTGCACTTAACCAGCCACTGGCTGAGTTTGCATTGAAAATCCTGCCCTTCATTTCTTGAGCTGAGTAATAGATGCAAAGCGGCCTGCTGGGTGCCCACAACTGAAGTAGGGTCTATGGACACAGCAGAGCTATGGACATGGCCTCACAGAGCTGTCAGTCTAGCAGGGAAGGTGAAAAATGGATAGACCTTGGTCAGTACTACAGGAACCTAGACTATTGGAGATATGAGGAGTTCTGAGAGCAGTAACTACCGTCGGCACAAGGAACAAATTTACGTCCCCCACATGTGATGGAAATACCTATATGTGTCTTATACTTTCTCTTAACTAGAACTTTATTAGTTGTTTCCCAGAAATGGCACAACTTTACAAGATGAAAGAACTGAGATCCTGAAGGCCCCTCAGCAAGATTTCAGACGCTAAAAACTGCCATCCCCGTGACCTGCCCTGATGCACTTGGCCCCTCCTTAAAGAAGCTCATAGACTCCACCAAAATAGACTTGAGCCTATTTCTTCCCTTCTCCCAGCAGATGTCTTTCATGTTAAATTTCATTTCTTGGCAGTCCTTCTTTTCTCAATTGGATCTTTGCCTGGTGAGCAAATAGATTGGGGCCGAAACCCCCTACAGTTTTGATAACATAACAGGGAGACTAATTTCCCAGTAAGGATGGAGAAAGGCCTCCTCCAGGAGGGGGCGTTTAACCTGAGACATGAGCAGTGAGTAGACGTCAATAAAGGAAAAGGAGAGAACTCACAGTGGAATGAGACTTATGGGTGAAAAGCTTGAAGGAAGAATAAAAGAAATACTTTGAAGAAAAGTAATAATCTCCCAGAAGGGTAGAACACCTAAAGCAAGAGCTGGAATGATAGGCAAGGACAAAATAATGGGAACCCTGGCAGGTCAGTTCAGGCTTTGGGAATTCATCGGAATAGCAAAGGGGCTGGGGGGAAATCAACAAAGGAGTTAAATACATGACTGGTCTGAGAAGATTTACAATTTGTAATCTACACCCACATCCGTGGCTGGCACAAACACATTAGAAGACGGGGTGGAGATAAGAGTTTCGGCTTCACTCACCATTCTTTTGAAGGATCCGCAGCTCTCTGGATACTCTGCTCCTGCCAATTCAACTAATGCGCCACAAATGCGCTAAGTGCCATAAATACTTAGCAATTGCCACTAAAGGATAGCTCCAAGCATCACCTCTTATCTTGATCTCAAGATGTACATCAGCTGTTCCTCTCTTGGCTTATTGTCTGCAGCTGTGCAACAACACCCCCTGAGCACCCATTAGAGTCAATTTTATTGGTAACTTCTGCTTGCTTAGGAAGACCATCATCAATCAGCTTCTGGGAATGAAAGCCAACTGCAGCTTCTGTGCTGACATACACTTGTAATACACTGAGTGCTAGAACCATGTGGAAAGACAGATAGAACAATTTAAAAAAAAAATCAGTACACAGAAATAGCCCTTTTGTGTCATGTTGATAAGTCACTGGCTGCCTTAATTTTTAGTTGCAGTCACTGCTGACTACAGAATGAAGTTCATTGTGCTAATCTTGAGGAATGCCTTAGCCTGGAATGTTTCTCGCAGCTTCTAAACTTTTAACTTTTCAATAACTGATTAGCTGCAGATTAAAAAAAGGTGTGGAAGCCATTAGCTGATTTCATTCCTCCTTTGATTTGCTACTGAACAGAAAACAAGATTGCAGAGTCTGCCCTTTTCCCCTTGCTGTCTCTCCTCTCCTTTATCCCCCGGCATGCATCTGTCTCCTAAAATGTTCCTTCTGGCTAACCTGGTCCTGCTTCTTTACAACTTTTCTCTCCTAAAGTTCCTTTTCTGCTTTTTAAAAGATTGAGTTTGGAACTAAAAGTTTTCAAGGATACACCCAACTCCTTGGAAAAAGATGCCTCAGAATGTAAAGTAGAAATGGAAAATAAATAATGTATATTGTAATTTGATGTTGTGATTCCCATCACTGCCTACAGGGCAAACACACAAAGGTTGGGGCCCTGCCCTGTGAGGAGATTCTGCACTGGAGAGGTTAGGGAGGAAAATGTTTAGCAGGCTCTTCTCCCTGAAACGATTGTTTAACCAGTAACTTACCACTGACTATTTTTTGAAATTAAATAAATGTCTTATAGACTGGCATGGGGAAGATGAGTAAAATGAGCCTTTCTCACCTGAAGGTCATGAGGTACCAGCCTGAAGCCTGCAAAGTGCCTGATGGTTTTGAATAACTATGATTAAGCCAGCAGGTGCCATGTGTCCTAAGTAATCATGGTTAGTGTTTAATCTGGAGCCACTGCTGTTCTGGCTACTCTATAAGGCCCCAAGGCTTTCCACATGGGGAGGGAAAGCAGGCACATCCTCTGGCCTCTGGGTTGAATAAAGGTCATGTTATAGCTACCTTCGGCTCTGCGGTTCTTTTCTGATTTGTCCAAATCCAATGAGAACCTTTTCTGCCTCAATTACTGGCACTACTACTGGAATTGATTAAATATCCTCTTAAAATTATCCCAGCATATAAAGGTTCGATGGAGACATCCAAAGGTGAGCCCCCACCATGGGTCATGCCCTTGCATAATCTCCCTTTGAGTGTGGGTGGAATTTGCATAGGTGATGGCAAGGGTGGGGGGATGGTGCACTGGCCATCAGGTTACTTCATACAGTGAAGGTGATTTTTTTTGTTGTTGTTTGTTTGGTTTTGGCCGGGGCCAGGTTTGAACCCACCACCAGTATAAGGGGCCAGAGCCCTTGAACAACAGGCGCCACTCGAGGTGATTTTTTTTTTTTTTTTTTTTTTTATGTATAGCAGGTGATGCTCCTTCCAGTATGCTACATTGTATAAAACTGACTTACAAAACTGGAAAAAGAACTTCTCCTTTAGCCTTAAAGTAAGCTGCCATGCTGTGAGAGATTCTAAGAGGAGACTCACATGGCAATGAAATATGTGAGGCATCTAGTAACTAAGAACAGGCCCCAACCAGCAGCGAGTAATAAATTGGGAGCTGTATTCTATAGCAGCAAGGAGATGGATTCTGCAAAAACCAGAGGGAGCTTAGAAGTAGAACGTTCCTCAGTCAAGCCTCTGATAAGAATGCAGCTTGGCTAACACCTGACTGCAGACTGTGAGACTTGGAGCCAAACCCCAGCTAAGCTGTACCTGTACCCCCACCCTGCCGAAACTGTGAAACAATAAATACCCAGTTCTACTTTTTTCTCTTCCTTTAGAAGTATCACATTTTGGCAACCAGATTTCTGTTGCAAAAAGTGCAACATAAAACTGACTTGTTCCTTTGTAGGTGTTCTAGTTGATTTTTTTTTGTCTTAACCAAATTGAATGACAGATTGCACATCATTTGGAGAGAATGGGTTAACTTTAGGAATGGCAACGTGGGGAACCTTGTGTGCCCTATCACTAGTGACACAGCCATAACTCATGAAAATTGTTTTAAAAACTCTGGATATTGTCCTAAGGGCACGTACCAGGAAATAGTAAATATTCAAGAAAATCTATAAAACCTTCATAAGAACAATAGGAATCTGACATTTTAAGCTATTATTTGCCCTTTCTCTAGCTCAGCATGACAGACTATAATTAGGCAGGTGCGGCCAAGAAGCCAGGGATTTCTTTCCCCCTAGTTTGTAATCAGGGATACAGTATCTCCCTGGGCAGGGAAGACCACCAGCACTTCTCATGCTAGAGTTCTGTGTTACAGAAGCTCAATTCAAGAGAAGTGTAGCTCAGAGGTTCGGGGCTTCCTTCTTCCCCCTAGCTCTCACATTGGTCACCCAGGGACCTTGTCCCAGCGCACTTGTAAGTAGAGTGACCTTTTGTGCTTGAAGAGGCAGGCTGAGAAGACCAGAGGCTAATGCCCCGTACAGTGCTGTAGATCACTGTTCTTTCCCCCAGATCTAGAGCAGTGGTGCAGGCATTTATGGTGAACATTTAAAGGGAGGCTGGTAACTCTATGAAAACAAGCTAAACTGCAAACCAGATGGAAGTTTCACAGAGAGAATCAGGGAGAGCGGCTGCTAAGAAGATTCCCTTCTGGAGTAAGAACAAAACTCAAAGGTTAGGTTCAGTAAGTACTCCTTCAAAGAGAATGGAATTTAATTGGATTAGCCTGTGGAGGAATTTGTGTCCTGGGACATTGTTGAAAACAAAACAATCAGCCAGTGGAGACTAGCAGCTGGGTGGGATGCCCTCAGAGGCAGACAGTTCAGCCGAGATCAGGGAAGATGACAGTCAAAGAATGGTGGCTTCCAGAGTGGAGAACAGGTAGGACCTAAGATTGGTTGGGAGTTGTTGGAGCATATATAGTTACTGTTAGATACAGTCAAGTTCAGCAGGTCTATTGTACAGCAAGGTGGCTATAGCTGTCACAGTGGTGCACTGTACAAGGGTGGCTCAAGTGATGCCAGACTGAGGAGTCTGTCTGCCAATCTCCCAAGCCAATCAACAGAGAAGCAGATCAGAGGTCAAGAGTTTCACTTATATTTACAGAAAAGCCAATAATTCTAGAGAAACAGCAAGGATATTTCCTCAAAGAACCGCTCTGCCCCTGTTTCCCTTTGTTACTTTAATTCTCACAATGAAAGTAAACATCACCATAGTATAAACAGATCCCTCCTCAGAGGTTACAAAGTTACACAATGTATTATCTTAAAGTGGTTACATCTTCTAAGCATTTATAATTTATAGTTAGTCAACACTTCACAGGGTGCACAGAAGGCCCTAGGTCCTTAGCCAGCACCATGGATCCAGTTCCCCATCTTGTCTATGAGAGTAGCCTTGGAAGGGAATAAACAATTCACTCCTCGGTAGGGCCTGACCAGTGCTGCTCTGCATGAAATGGCCATTCAAGTTAACTGGCTAATAACAGAAGGAGTTGCTGAAAAAGTAACCTTTAAAATCTGGCTTATTCACCATTCAAAAACACTGGAACTTCAATTTGGGATCCCCAGACCATGTCTGTGCTTTTGAAGAAGGCAAAGTTTAGTCATGTCTATTTAAGAAAATAGATTGAAATATTATCTTTTCTTTATCTTTTCCTTTCTTAATTTCTTTATTGAAATATTATCTTTCTTAACTTGGTTAAAGAAAGTGAATGTGAACAAAAAATAAAATCCTAAGCCCCCCTCCACTGAATGGAACCTTCTCAACCAACAGGACCCCAGAGAAACTGAGTTCCCAACAAGGAGAGGCCGGGAGCAGACGGGCAGCATTTTACCCCTCCCTCGGTAATGAGATCAGGCTTGATTTCCTAAGGGCCATTTTTTCCTGATTAAAGACCACCAACCATGAAGTGACGTGAACACTACAACACACGCAGAGAGAGGGTCTTCCTGTGCTTGTTTCGCCCTTAGACGAAGAGAGCAACCGTTTTTAAACACAGACCCTTACAAGACAAAATGATCCATCTGTGGGTGCACAGTTCTCTCTTCACGGATACTCATGACTTCTCCTATAGCTTGTTAAATAGGTATATTTAGTCACCCCGCTTTGTATAAAATCCTGTTCCCTCTGTCCCTCCTTTGAAGAAAGTGTCCTAGCTTATAGACGGAAGCTCTGTTCTCCAGATTCTGTAAATGGCGACCATAGGCTGAAAACTATGAGAAATCTCTGCTTTTCTAAATTGTAAACACTTTTTTTTTATTTAACATGAATGTAAGTGCTATTTACCAATGAAACATAACTCTTTTATAGAAAATTTTCTGCAAGAAATAAAGACCTAGAAGGCATTTCTTAGTAATTAATTTTTTTAAAGACTTAAGACTTTTTAAAACATTTTTTGAGGTTTCTATTATGCTAAATGTTCTGTAAGAATCACAGACTTTAGAGATGACCCAGCTTTCCCTTTTATAGATTCAGACGCAGAGCCTGCAGGCCACACATTTGCCCATCACGGGTCTACTTATGTGATTGCATGACCAGGAGGGTCCAAATCAGGTTGAGAGGGAGTCTCTGGGCTGATTACCCTTCCACTCCTCTGTGCCCTACAGCCCCAGGTGAAAGATCTCTACTCAGAGGCATCCGTAGTTCACCTGGTAGCAGTGTACACAAGGCTCAGGCTGTAAAGTGTGTCCCAAAGCACAGAGTCAGTCCCATGTGACAAAATCAAACTGCACATCTGGGCAGCTTTCTGTGCATAGCACAGCTGCTTTGATTCTCCTGGGCAGCAGCCCAGCTGACAAGCTTCCTACTCAGTGCTGTAGGCAGGGCAGCAAGGCGCTTGTTTAGCAGAGGTCTCTGCAAACGTGCATGAGGGTCAACAGCGTGATGTCCACAACTGAACACCAGAGGAACAGGTGCATCCAGGTGGGTGCTCCGCACCTGGGCTGTACCAGAGGGGCCCCCCTGATCAGATGCATGCTGGAAACACAGGCCAAAATGGCCCAATGTGGACTTCAGTCCACAAATACCATGAAGGTTTGGAGTTTGGGGATTTTCTGAATGATAATGTACATTTTACCTTTCAAATGTGTAAAACTGTATAAAAGGTGCTGGACATTATGGATATACAGATGAAAAGAACCAATTCATTTGATTTTTAAATCTATAAGTTATAACTCGTACAAGGAATTTTTTCAATGGAAAAATCATCTTTGTAAATGCATTAGGATATGTTTATTTTTTCATTCAAATATATTTAAAATACTTTACAAAAATTTTCAAAGTTCAAATAAAATTGCTGGAAATAAAGTATGCCCATAAACTTGTACAAAGTTAAAGATAAAATTCCGCTAGAATCACTCCATGTGCAAACTTTAATGATATATTAAAAAATTGCAAAATAACTTTCAGATGGAAGCTAGAGAAAATGAAAATAATAATAGATCTAATAAATCTAGATATTTGGTAATTCAATATAAATTTTTAATTACTGGGACTAAGTTTAAAGAAAATTATACTCTATGGCAAGATCCTCTTCTTTAGGGCACATTTTTAACACTGTTGACTGTCTAGAAACACAAAATCCTACTGAGGGGGCAAATACTCTTTTCAAGTGATATTACAATGTAACTCAGCAGGAGTTTTGCTAACTCCTGGTGTTCACCAAATAACATGTTCTTCCCTCTTGCAAACAGACTCTATGTTACCTTTTTGTAAATATAAAAATCATGCAGAAATCTCCTACAGCAAGAACTATGATGACAAGTCTCCAAACATTCTAAAGCAGCTTTCTTCTGAAGAACTTCTCACCGTGTCCAGAAACCGAATGCCTTTGTCCTCAAACAGAAGAAAATAGTTATTCCATCACTGGATAGGCATGACTACTGAAATCAATGGCCAGGGTACACGTAACTGACCAAAATGTCTCCTTGCAGGACGCAATGCATTTTATACTCTTAATCCATCGTAAATTTCTGCCTAGAAAGGACTACATTTTCCACTTGTGGTTAGTGCCTGTCCACAAAGTCGGTTCAGCTTAGTGATGTCCACCAGGTGCCCCTCTGCTCTCCATGGCCCTTCAACCTCGGGCAGTACGTGTGCCACGTGCAATACCACAGGCGAGGACTTGGAAGCCACTGGCTTGCAGGTGGACACCGAGGCCACGTGTGCCGAGCAGGCCCACACTTCACGCTGTGTGTATGGGGGCTCGGAGGCCACATTCCCATGCAGGTGACTCAGAGTGGACGCCTCCCCTACATGGGCATGAGCTGGGCCAAGCACTTGCAGAGCCTGGGGAAGCCAGACACACCCCATACCCCATGGAGGAGGGTGGACGGGCAAGCACTCTTTATATATTTTTAAACACAATACAATTGAATTTTAGCTTCTGGTTGAAGATCCACTCTAGAAATTTATTTTCAACAGTACTCAGCATTGGAAGATCTGATAGTTATTAACTTCTTTATCACAACCACAGATAACTTTTCAGAGGTCAATGATAATTAGAGGGGAAAAATTAACTTACCTGTGACCTACCTGTGTTTATACTCCCCTGCATGTGGTAGAAGTGAGAAACGTCTGTTCCACATGGACGGTTGGTAACATACGGACATCACCTCTCGCCCTTGGTCACCAGGCAGCCTCTTTTCACTCAGGGAAGGCTATCCTTTCTTTTCCTTTCTTTTCCTTTACTTTTTCAAATGTACTCCTCCCTCTCAGCGGACCTTATAACTTAATTGACATATTTTTGTTTAAATTTTAGAAATAAGTCCATCCTTAGGTGGAGTCATTTATAACTTAATTTATTTTTGTTAAAATTTTACATAGTGCCCATCCAAAAGTTGTAAAAACTATTCTAAAACACCAAAGCTTCCCTAAATAATGATAGTTCTGTGAGAGAAATTTACACAATACTTTTATATTGAAGTACTGCTTGTTGAGTAGGACAAAACACTGGTCCCTGCTGGGCATTAGGGAGATGCCTGTGCTTAACCACCCACATGTTACTCAGGAAACAGGCCCTCTCCTAACTGGTGGCAGCAGGAACAAATTGATAGCAAGTATGGATCATTAAATTCTGCTAATTAGTGGGATATTATTCCTTCTATCAAATCGGAAGTATAATTGATCAATCCATTAACTTTAAGATATTTCTCATCAATTTGTTTTTCATGTCTCAGTAGCAATCTCTTCATGTTCTTAACACAGTCATTCCAAAATTATGGATCAAGCTGTCAACACACATTTGCAAGTGTCTGAAAGTGTGTTATTAGGCTGGGCTTCATGGAGAATGCAAGATCTTCAGTGCGAATGTTTGTTCCCTACAAAAGTCATGTTGAAATTGCTGTGGGGCTTTTAAGAGGTGATTAGGTCATGATGACTCTGCCATCAGGAAGGGTTAATTATGTTATCCTGGGAGTTTCTCCCGGGATATGCAGGCAAGCTTCCCTGGATTTCCTCTCTTTGTACCATGTACTCCCTTCCACGTTTCACCCTCCCACTTTGGGATCACCCTGGGCAGATGCTGGTGCCAGGCCCTTGGACTTCCTCATCTCCAGAAGTATGGGCTGAATAAATCTCTTTTCTTTATAAAGTTACTCAATCTATGGTAGTCTAAAATCTCTTTTGCCACCAGTGTACTTAGCTATTATAAGCAGTCCCTGAGTTGTAAGCATTTGACTTACATACAACTCACAGTCATGAATGGAGGCTATTATATTAAGTCCCCGAGTTACAAAAATCGACTGACATACACTCACACTTATGAACAGAGGCTATTACAGGCAGTAGGTAAATACACCTGTTCCTACTTACATACAAATTTAACATAACAAACCTACAGAACCTATCTTTTTTGTACATATAGCTGGGTAACTGGGAACTAAATAAATTTTAAAAACTTGTTAAAGTAAAAAAAAAAAAAAAAAAGCCCAGGTTTATTTTCTCTTTCAATCTCTTTTAAACAATGGCCACAATATTGGTCTTGAGATTGTCACAACCTGGGTTTACTGTTCAGTGTTCATATTGGCTACCTACTGCTTCATTATACTTAGCAATAGAAATAAGAATATTCTCCCTTCAAAACGGAAAACTACAAAACAGCTTGATTTCTAGTGGCAAGGGTCATTTTTATTTTGACCTGGTGTTATAAAATATTGGCCTTTAAATTATTCATGGAAATATTTCTCTAAGCATTTTTATAACCAATTATCACTTTTTGCATTATGCTGTCATTTTTATTATAGAATATTCTAGCTACCATGAGGTAGGAAGATTTTTTTTTTAAGTTTAATCTGCTAAACCAACTAATCTACAAATCACAAAGTTGCCTCTACTTCCCACATCAAGGAAGCAAGACAGAAAGGGGAAAAGAGATTTAAGAAAATATTAGGCAAAGAATTGACTACATATCCATGACTCAGTTTTCGTTTTTGTTTTTTTTTATTGCTGTTTTAAAAAAAATGAGGTGGGAGACTTTTCGTAGCAGATTATTTAATCAATGATGGATGTGTGACACAGTGTACATTTGTTAATAGTTCGCGGTGATCTCTTGCTACATAAACCATGCACAGCAAGGAAACTGCTCACGTATAGGAAGGGGAAGCCCTGATTTGCTGCTCCATTACCAGGGTCTAGAGTAGGTGTCGTATTGGAATTCCTTCTTCAATCTCCTTTTAAACTTGATTAAACAAAGAGCAAATACGTTACTGCTGTGCAAGAGTGACACATTCATTAATCACAATACAATTTATAATTATGAGCTACATTTGTTTATTGTACTAAAATAATAGCTGCCATATGAGTAACTAATCTGATGATAATATTCCATTAAAAGATTCAACATGGCATTATAAATCTAAACTAAAGAAAGGATTTAGCGTGGTTGGACACTTTTCTGTTCTGTAATGGAAGGTGTCACAGGTTACTACTGCCGTGAAAAGGCCAGTACAGAATGCATATGGCAGAAATTTCATTATGGAGATACCTCTAAGTAACAAAACAATTTTGGCTTTTATTTTTATAGCATGTTAATTTTAGTTATAAAATTAAGAGTTAAGAGTACAGCACATAACGGCTTAGGGTCGTTAAATACATTTAAGGATCTGTGTACAAAGATAAAAGATAAAAGTAACTACACATGCCTGATTTCTAACTCATGCTGATAGTTAGGAATTTTCTCTTTCTCATGAACTCGTGTTTCTTGTAGATACCAAGCTTCCCTGGGGGAAAGGGCCCTGGAGAGAGAAGGGTAGTAACTGTTACTGAGAGTTTACAAAGTGCTAGGCTCTATTAAGATTTCTCATTCCCTGGGAGCCTGTCTTACAGCTCCCAAAGCTCACCCCTAATGCAAAAGCTTCAGCAGGTGTGTGATGGGGGGTTATACAGGCCTTGGTACATTGTGGAAGTAACGCAAGTTTAAATCAGACATAGCTGGGTTCAAATCATGACTCTGCCACCTACTGGATAGGCCCTGGTTAGATGGCAATCTCTTGAAGTTCAAGTTTCTCACAAGTGAAATGTCTATAATCTACTACGAGTATAGAATGTTATAAAGCATAGAGACATGTGCTAAATCATAAGTGTTCAATTAGTTATAGCTAGTGCTTTAACTATATTTGTACTAAGTATTAGAAATAGGGTTAACACGAGACATTCATCATTCTGTGAAATAGAGGTGAATAAGACAGAGTGACTCAGGTTTACCATTTATCCCAGTTCCCTCAGGACTTTTCCGGTTTTAGCACAAAGCCTTACATCTCAGAATCTGCTCAGTCCTAGGAAAGCCAGGATTGTCAGTATCCTGCCAGAGCATTCAACCTAACAGACTGGACCCAGATGCCAGGAAAGCTGTGATCACAGCATTGAACAGTAGTTTCAAAGGGTGGTCAAGAGGGAAAGCAAAATGTCATCCCTAATTCTGCGTTAGGTGAGCCTAAGTATCCTGTAGGATTTTAAAAGGGCTGCTGGAAAAATCAAGGACTGGATTTCAGACAGAGTGTGTTAGGAAAATCAGGAGAGCAAGCCGCTGACTGTGACCAAGAAGACTCCTTGAAGCTCCAAAATGTCCTTGAGAAAGGCTTTTATAAGATGTTTATGATCTACCTGGAGACGTCCCAGGGAGGGGGAAGGTGTAAAGAAGACCAGATGACTGTACCATTGATGAAAGAGTTATAGCAGAGAATATTTTAGCTAATGTTTTCCTTTCATAATATTTACCATTATTCTATTATTTTTTAACTTCAATATACAAATATCCATTGTATACCATTAATGGAGAACTAAAGTTAACATGACAACACAAAATATGAAATACATAGAAATAATTCTTCAGAAATATACACTATTTCTACACGGAAAACTTCTAGCTATTATTGAAATATAAAAAGACACACATCTGTACGTATTGCAAAATTATTATTAATGATGTTTTGTACTTGTTTCGACTGTTATAACTCGAGTTATTGTCTTTCTAGGGATATCAGTATACCACACAGCAAATTCAGTTTGCTCCGGGGGGTTCAGAAGGATGGTAGCAAATAGCCGACCCACTGGGGGGCACACAAATCTGACATTGAGTGTTGTTATTTAAGTCCCTTCAGGCTTTCCTGTGTATTCCTAAGAGGAAACCAGTCGCACAATTTTGACAGTTTGGCTAGCTTGGGTTACCTTTTGGATACATTTTTCACCACCTTCATCATGCCTTACACCTAAGATTAAAGAAGGAAGGTCCGAAGCAAAGGGTCAGTCATCAGTCCCACGCCGCCGCTGCCCCTGCTCAAGCTTCCGCCACGTGTAAACCAGTTTTAGCTGATGGTTTCAATGGACAAAGCCTGTGTGAAGCGCAGACTCCAAGCATCACGTAGTCTGAGGTAATGCTCCAGAGTGTTCTCCTTTAGCAGGTGGGAAAACTAGAATGTCAGTCACTTCCCTCAGCTTCAGCTTCCATAAGCAGTGCTCCAAACCTTAGGCTGCTTTCCTTCCTCACCCGGACTCTTATCCCAATACTGCTTCAAGCTCCCTTCCTCCAGTACTTTCTCCCATGCCTGCCCTCCCATCCAAATCTCCCTTCACCCCTTGGAGCCCCCATCAGCTTCTATCCACATCATCAGCGTTGCTCTTGTCACCTCTTTTCCATTCCCCCGCCACTGTGCCAGGTGAGGCCTGCATCATGTCTGCAATGCGACAGCCTCTAGCTAGTCCCTCTACCCCCATCCCACCCTTTCTAGTATGGCCACCAACGCAGCCAGAGGGTGTTCTAAAGCGAAAATATGATCTGACTCTTCCCTGGTGCAAAATTAAGTATGATTCAGTATGTTCAGGTTAAAGCCCCAAATTCTTAATTTGGAAAAGCCAAAGAATCGTGTACTTTCTGCCCATGGTGGTTCCATGTTTTCCAAAGTGTGTGCTGTGGAGCACTGTTCCTGCGTACTGAAAGTATTCTATTAAAACAAGAAATTCTTTGGTACCCTAAGTTTGGTACTAAATAAGGTTTAATACTATAGGGTTTCTTATGATATTAATGTGATAATCCCTTTTATGAATCTCCAGAAGAAAGATATAATTGTCTTTGTTTCTTCAAATCAACTGAGTCTGGAAATAGTTTTTGCAATGTTTCTACCCAAACTAATTGTTCCTTTACAGATACTTCGAAGGGTGTTACTCTATCCTCACTTGCTCTTGTCTTTCTACTGCTACCTAGTAGCCCTTACCCAATGCATATGGTAATTCTGGAACCCATTGATAAGGGGTTCCTCTGCTCAGGACTGGAGAGAGACCCCCAACTTCAGGCCTAAACAGGCCTTTTGCAGGCCACATTCTCTGGACACAAACAAGTCATAGAAAAGACGTCTGACCAATAGCTCATCTGGGCTGCCCCTCCTGGAGCAGAGAAGAGTTGGCCTGGAGCAAGGACCACAAGGACTGACTATGGTAGTTTTAAAATTAACTTCTGCCCACTGTCCCCTGGTACCATCAAATGGTTGTGACATATTCCAGACATGTATTCTTTCTCCCCAAACCCCCAGCCCACAGGATAGAAACAGCAGCATATGAACCCCTATATAGAAGGCTCAAAAGGGTTGCCCACCTCGCTTACCCTCTACTGCTGGAGTTTCTGTTCCTTCTTTCACTTATCCACCAATAAAATTTAGCATTTCACTTACTCACATGGTCCGTGGGTTCCTTCTTCTCTTCAGAGACCAAGGACCTGGCAGAGAGAAATTCCAGTTACACCATCACAATCTTTAACAACCTCATTCTTCACCTAGGCTGTTTCCTCTTTCTGAAACGCTCTGCTTTTTTACTCTTCTTCCTAGCTAGTGATACTTCACCTTGAAGATCAGTTCAAATATACTTTCTCAGCCCCACTTCATCCAATTTAGATGCCCCTCCTCGAACTCCCAGAGTACCTGGTTCATTCTACTCAGCACTCTATTTCTCTAAGAATAAAGAATCTCTTATTTACCTTGGATCCCTCAGTGATTGCTGAAGTATCTGCCGTATAAAAGATGTTTGTTAATTGTTCGATAAATGGGATGTTCAAGATGATAGAGCAGAAATCTTTGAACAAAAATTTAATGGGGAAATTGGACCAGCTCTATAGCAACTGCCTGTCTGCAAAATTAATAAAAAGAAGCAAAGCTGTCTTTCTGGAGTGCTCTAAGTGCAGAAAAATGAACTGCATGACCTCTGGAGTCTTCTACTTGCTTTTAGAGTCTGTGAAGTTCTGGGAGAATAATACATATCTCTATGAGTTTGATCCAGCCTTTTCAAATGGATTCTTCTTTATTTGAATAATGTATAACATACCCTCCTAGCTGAATATCAATGGCAAAAACAAACCTGATCTCAGGTTTCCTAATATCTCCAGGTTAGAATTTCATTTGAATTCAACAAGATTATAAAACCTTGGATAAAAATTATTGGGTATTTCTTCCCACTCTTTTCACTGTCATTTACATGGCCTTTTTCATGTTTATTTTGACATTGTAAATCCTCTTACAGACATTCAAAATTACCTTTTCTAGGCATGGTTAGTGAAAACATTTGAATCTATAAATAAATTTTTTTTATACTTGTAACCATGCTTTTTCTCATCAGGTATTTTTTCTCCCTATTCTCTTATGACTTCTTTCTATTAATTCACTCTGACAGGGATGTTGACAGCCAAAATATATGGTTAGATTTAAATGTAGTCACAGTGGTTCTAGTTGAAATTTTAATTAGTCAAAATATTTTAGTCTTAAATGAAGGCTGCCCACCATGCCATTTACAAAAACAATTGTTGCACAAAGAAGATCTATAGTATCCCTTATTCTTGAAAATTCTGAACATGTCACCTAGAACAGCAAAAAACAATCATGTTTCATTTTATTCTCTATATTTTATGTTTTGGATATTCACAGTAAAATTTTTCATGCATGCCAGTACTTAAGACTCAATAAAGGAGCTAACTTTCTTACCTCCTGGAAAGAGTTGTCTGCTAACTTTCCTTTTTCTATTCACTCTCCAACACACTCCAGCATGGTTCCACTCTACCACCCCATGAGAACATTATTTTAAATGCTTTTTAACCTTTGTGGCATTCTTCAGCATTGATTAAGAGGTAGGGAAAGATAAAGTGGTTCAAATTCTGGTGCAGATAAGAAAAATGAGAATTTTGGAAAAGTTGGCCCTAGTCTCCAATATACTTTTTTAAATTATCTTCCTACCAATCCTTTTCCTTATGTTCATCAATTCTTCTAGGCCCATAGCACATGAAATCATCACTCTTATTTGTTAAGAGAAATGAAATATGAATTCTGGTTATCAGAATACCTGTGTAGGAGCAAGGGAAAACCAAATATTCCCTGAAATATTTAGGGCAACTCAACTCACATTTAGGGCAAATTAATAAGCGAAAGGTTTATTTACTGTGCACCTGGGGAGAATCACAAAATGATTACTCAGTATCCAGTGAATTTCAGATATTTTTATACCTGTTTTTTCGAGAGAAAGTGGAGATGAGGAGTGTATGTAATTCTGTGTAGGAGCAATAAATGGTTGTTAAGGAGGATGAATAGATGGGGGGAACAAATTGACTTGTAAGTAAACCTGAGAGACAGATATTATATTTTATTATTATTTTTTATTTATTTTTTATTTTTTATTTTTTATTGAATTATAGCTGTGTACAATAATTCAATCATGGGGTACAGTGTATGGGCTTCAGATACAATCAGAGATACTTTCATCAACCTGATTGCGATAACATTCCAGAGACTTTCTCATTACTTTGACACACTGTCTCTTTAAAGCAACGTCTTTCACATACTTGCTGGCTCTTCCTCTATGGATACCCTTGACGCCTTGACAGCCGGAGCAGTTTCACCCGTGTTCTTAAAGTAG
>CAUYRH010174882.1:0-44368 GCA_963574655.1 Perodicticus potto | reverse complement strand
CAATGCCCAGTTATTTTTCTTTCTTTCTTTTTTTGAGACAGAGCCTCAACCTGTCACCCTGGATAGAGTGCTGTAGCATCATAGCTCACAGCAACCTCCAATTCCTGGGCTCAAGTGAGTCTCTTGCCTCCACCTCCCAAGTAACTGAGACTACAGGTGCCCACCACAACGCCCGGCCATTTTTTGGTTGTAGCCGTCATTGTTTGGTGGCCTGGGCTGGATTTGAACCCGCCAGCTCAGGTGTATGTGGCTGGTGCCTTAGCCGCTTGAGCCGCAAGCGCCCAGCCTACATGCACTATTTCTAATACTTGTATTAACCCTTCAGGGTAGATGGTAGTATACCCATTTCACAGATAAGGAAACTGGAGTATAAAAAAAGTCAAATAATTTGGCCCAAAGCCAAGTAACTACAGAGTGACATATCTGGGAGTAAAACATAGATCTATTTGGCACTAAAGCCTTTGTTCTTTCTCCAAAACTAGATAACTCAGCGCTATGGCTCTCAGGTTTCTCACTCTGACCCTAACTTGTACACCAATAAGGTTTTACAACTAAAACAAGTAGTATTGGTTTAATAAAAACTCATGTACAGCTGAGCATGCTTGCTCACACCCATAATACCAGCACTCTGGGAGGCCAAGGTGGGTGGATTACTTGAGTTCAGGAGTTTGAGATCAGCCTGAGCCAGAGTGAGACTCCATCTCTAAAAAACAGCTGGGTGTTGTGGCAGGCACCTGTAGTCCCAGCTACTCGGGAGGCTGAGACAAAAGAATCACTTGAGCCCAAGAGTCTGAGGTTGCTGTGAGCTCTGATGCCACAACACTCTACTGGAGGCAACAAAGTGAAACTCTATCTCAAAAAAAAAAAAAAAAAAAAAAGAATGGAAAACCAAGTATCCAATGTACTGAATTATTAGTATCAATACTAATCAGTACTCGGAAAAACAAGTATCCAATGTATTGAATACTAATATGAAGCCAGTGGACGAACTAATACATGCCCACAGCAGAGAAAAACTCAATTTAATTCAAGCTGGGGGGAGGGGAGAGGAAAGGGGAGGAGTGAAGGGATTGGTGTGTTCTTACCTAATGGGCACAATGTAAGGGTATATGGCACACCTCCTGGGTGCAGGGCACAACTATAACAGTGATCATGTGCACCCTCTTATTAATTTGAAACCCAAAAAGTAGTCATGTAGAGCAGTGAATGTTACAATCCCAAAATAGGCCAGGCCTATAATCCTAGTACTTTGGGAGACAGAGACAGGATTGCTCAAGGCCAAGAATTTGAGATCAGCTTGAGCAAGACTGAGAAAAATTAGCTGGGTGTGGTGGTGCATGTTGGCAGTCCCATCTACTCAGGAGGCTGAGGCAGGAGGATCACTTGAACTCAGGACTTTGAGGTTGTGGTGAGCTCTGATGATGCCACTGCACTCTAGCCTGGGTGACAGAGTGAGACCTTGCCTCAAAAAAAAAAAAATCCCGAAATAGTCCTTTTTAACCTTTAAACAGCTTGAAGACTATTTTTCTAGTCACTCAATTCCATGTCCTCCTTGCCCCACCCCAACATACAAGCACATACCTGCTCCCTCTGCCATTAATGACCCCAGCACCAAAAAGCTGCTCAGTGATTGCTACATTTGGACCATAGTGTCTTAGATCAGTGAAGGTTTCATAGGTCCTCAATGCTGTTTCCGTCATAACTAAAAAGAAATATGTCTGCTACAGTGGGATTTCCCTATCATGCTTATGCACTCCCATTTGGGCATCATGTAATATTTCACATCATCCCTGTAGTATTTTGCCTTGTTAGTTTTCTCCTGTCCCTATAGCCTGCTAAGATATTTTTGGATCCTGATTGTGTTATCTGTGTATTGGCTAACCCCACCTCGTTTCACACATTCACTAAATATTAAAAGTTTGTCTACTCTGTCTTCAGTTAAGTCACTGGTAAAAACTTTATGCTATAAGGGTTAAGGACAAAGCAAATCCCTGGAGGCGTCTTTCAGGAAGACTGGTATGTTAAGAAAATACTCCTCGGATATGATAATTAATTAGCTACATATTTATTGAACTAGTCCATCGTTTAGCCAACACTTCCTGTTACTTGTTTAAAATAAATCATAGGAATTTCTGTCAAACACCTTGCTGAAATCTATACATATTATGTCTGTGCCATTCCTCTGACCCAGCAAGGTACACACGCACGCACGCACGCACGCAAAATGGTCTGATTTGTTCTGAGGGAGCTCACAGTGGCTACTAGTAACCACCATGGCATGACAGTTTCTTTCTTTTTTTTTTTTTTTTGTTTTTTTTTTTTGCAGTTTTGGGGCCGGGGCCTGGTTTGAACCTGCCACCTCCGGTATATGGGGTCGGCACCCTACTCCTCTGAGCCACAGGCGCCACCCGGCATGACTGTTTCTGAAAGCTCATGCACTCAAAGAATTTAGTCTAGAATCTTCCTAGAAAGATTGGGTTCTAGACCTGGGTTTCATAGATTGTGGTTTCTATAATCCAATTTCTACCCCTTATTGAAGGTGAGAGTAAAAAATTCTGTAAGACTCCAGTATTTTGGCTCTTCTTCTAGTCACTGTGATGCCTCAAAGTTTACTAACAGAAATATGTGTACTGTGATAGTAACCATAAGATTCCTCATGCCCTGGGATGTAAATGATCTGAATTTGGAACTTGTTTTCTTAGTTTTGTTTTGTTGTCAGCTACTTGCCCATAATATAGAACAGATATTACTGTGAGAAGTAATAACTTAGCAAAATATCTATATCAACTTATTAAACAAAGAAAAGACCATACTTTAAAAATCTTAAGAACTTATCCAATAAGATCCAGTGCATATGAATAATAATGTATCTTTCACTTAGGACATTAATCAGAACTCTGCTGGAGACACTCCATTTAATAGTTGCTATGCAAAATCATTGTGCTTGCTATCTAAGGAAAGCATATACTTAGGAATAAAGAATCAACCTCATTATTATTATCATTTTACCTTCTCTTAAGTACCAACACTGATCCCACACAGAATCTGGAGGCATCTCTAGTTACGTATCAAATAAATTTACAGATGGTTAGGTCTCAAATAGCCATGGGCATACAGGACTGAAACCAAACATTTGATTGGACCAATTAACACCAGACTGCTGTCCAGGAGCAAGAGTGTCTGCTCTGCACAGACAAGCTAGTTCAAGACAAAAGGGCTCTGTACTTTCTTTTCATCAGATTTTGTCAGAATCCTAATGAGAAGGACAGGGAAAATTTAGATATGTTGATCATCATTGTCAAAGAAAACATTTTGGTTCATTAGTACTAGAAGATGGATCTTCAGTCATCACTTCCAGTACTGATAGCACCAAGCCATTCACATTCTCCCATTTGGTCCCCATTTTGACCAAGAATCTAATTTGGGAGGCTAATACAGATTGGAATGCATTCTATGAGTTCCTTGTGATTTTTTGATATTTAGTATCTTCCCTAAATGAACATTCAAATGAAGAAATGGCTCATATGGGATTAAACCATTAATGTTAGCTTCAAGAGCAACCTGAGATTTTTATTGTTATTATTATTTTTTGCAGATTTTGGCCAGGGCTGGGTTTGAACCCACCACCTCCAATATATAGGGCCGGCGCCCTACTCCTTTGAGCCACAGGCACTGCCCAGATTTTTATTATTTTTGCAGTTAGAACCCTTTGAATGAAATCTCACTTAGAAGACGAATATGTAGGCCAGACGTAGTGGCTCATGCCTATAATCCTAGCACTCTGGGAGGCCCAGGTGGGTAGATTGCTTGAGCTCAGGAGTTCGAGACCAGCCTGAACAAGAGTGAGACCCCCATCTCTACTAAAAATAGAAAACTAGCTGGGCATTTTGGTGGACGCCTGTAGTCCCAGCTACCCAGCTACTTGGGAGGCTGAGACATGTGTTCATGTGCCACAGTACTCTACCGAGGGTGACAAAATGAGATTCTGTTTTTTTTTTTTTAAAAAAACAGGAAGACAATATATAAAGGAGATTTTTTAAAATGGAACTGCTCTGGTTAAACTAGGAATGGGGAATTCAGAACAACCCTCACAAAACCTCCCCCACATTCCGTATGGAACATAATCTGAATATAGTGCCCTAAACAACTGAACTATCTGGCACATAAGCCCACTGACCAATATGATGCTAATTTTGCCATTTTGGAAGGAGGGAGGAGGCACTAGATAAATTCTTACAGGGTATCCAGGAAGGTGGAGGAGTTGAGATCCAGGGCATGGAGTGAAAGGATAACTGACCCTGAATGTGGACATGAACCTGAGTCAGACTCTGTGAGTGGGTAGAAGGGCACAAACAACAGATTCTGCTGAGTCTGTCTGCTTTTGGTTCAGTGATCCCAGCAAAGACCTCCCCATCCACGTGCGATGACTGCTCAGTGGGTTTAACGAGGTGGTGGGCACTGAGCTATAGGTTTGTTAGGACCAAACCTAGTTAATATCCAAAATAAGAGATAAATACTTAGCAAGTTCATGCCTCATGCTGTAAAGCCTTTTGCTTCAAAGATGAACTTGTTAAGTATGGGCTTCTGTCATATATGGGAGTACTTACTCTATAAGAAAATGGGTGTGCATACTTGCCAATGAGTTTGCCTGATACAAGGGCCTTTGAAAGAAGAGCAATGGCACTACAGAATATTAACCTGTTCATTTCCCAATTCTAGCATTGTCATTTATTGGAAATAGGACTTTAGACAAGTCATTTTCCTCTCTTGGTTTTAATTTCCTCATCTGTAAAATCAGAGGGTTACACTCTATGACCCTGCACTTATGTAACCCTGCCCTTTAACATGGAAACTGGTTAATATTAAATGTGAAATATGCCTTAAATGGAATATAAATTCAGAAATAAATTGAGATCAGCAAAGGTTGAGTCTTTTGAATTGACTGATCAAAAATAAATTATATAGGCTCAGCACCCATAGCATAGTGGTTATGGAGCCAGCCACATACACTGACGCTGGAGGGTTTGAACGCAGCCCGGGCCAGCTAAAACAACAATGACAACTACAACAAAAAATAGTCAGGCGCTCTGACCAGTGCCTGTAGTCCCAGCTACTTGGGAGGCTGAGGCAAGAGAATCATTTAAGCCCAAGAGTTTGAAGTTGCTATGAGCTGTGACTCCATGGCACTCTACTGAGGGCGACATCTATCATAAAAAAAAATTATATATATTGAGTGTTTACTCAGTATATACTACTGTATTAGGTACTATAAGAAACAAAGATTTATATGCATGGGCTCATATGTAAGGCATGTAAAGTCCAGAGGCAAGATACATATTCATAAATATATCTAGGTGAAGTTATTTCTGAATTTCTCAAAGAGTATTTGAATACACCCCCCCCAATATACTACATATATGAAAAGTTTACAGGGGGTAGAGAGCAACCATTGTCACTGTTTATTAAAAAAATATTGTTAGGCCAGGCATGGTGGCTTACACCTGTAATCCTAGCACTTTGGGAGATCCTTTTGGGTGGATCCTTTGAGTTCAGGAGTTCGAGGCCAGCTGAGCAAAAGTGAGACCCCCATCTCTACTAAAAATAGAAAAAATAGCTGGGTGTTGTAGTAGGTGCCTGTAGCCCCAACTATTTGGGAGGCTGAGGCAGGAGAATTGATTGGGCCTGAGTTTGAAGTTGCTGTGAGCTATGACATCATGGCACTCTATTGAGGGTGACAAAGTGAGACTCTGTCTCAAAAAAAAAAAAATTGTGTTGCATTTGGCCAGTAGGTAAATGTAAATAGAAAATGAGACATAGTGAGTTTCATAGATAATTTACAAATACATTAGTAACTTCCTCAACCTGGTAGCCTTTACAGTTTTATACAATTCCCTTTTCATATGCATAATACTTCCATAGCTAACACTTCCAATATTTACAATTAAAAAAAAAATCTTATGAAAGAGAATAAGACTGTAATACAAAAAGTTAATGTAGGGCGGCGCCTGTGGCTCAAAGGAGTAGGGTGCAGGCCCCATATGCCGGAGGTGGTGGGTTCAAACCCAGCCCTGGGCCAAAAACTGCAAACAAAAAACAAACAAACAAACAAAAACCCCAAAAAGTTAATGTAGCTCCCTCCATTGCTTAATCAGGATTACCCCAAAGAGTGCTACCAACAACATTTTGGCTTGCCATTCCTGACTCATCTTCCATTTTTGAGTAATTTAATTTAATATGCAAGGACTAAAATCCATGACCCAATCTAAGTACCTTTAATCCTGTATATTCTAAATATAGCAAATAGTTCATTTTCAAGAAATTTAATATGAAACGCTTGGGAATTCTTCTTGGTGCAGTGTTATTATATTCTACATAGTAATTAAGATATTAAAAACACATGCTCCCAAAGCCACCAGACATTGTAATTATTTTTCAGGCTATTAGGCAAAATGACAGAAGATTTTTTAATGATAAATGCATTTTGGAATGTGTCAGCTAATTCCCTTTTACTTTATGAAATAATGTTTAGCTCCACAGAGTCTAGGGCTGGTATTTAAAGACTAACTCACATTGTCCTTTTGTGACTCAGAAGTCATTCATTGGCTCTTGTTAACAAGCCATTCTAAATACTCTTACACACAGGCACACACATGCACATTCTAGCTCCATATGGAAATAGATGGCAATTACTAGAGTCGTAGCATGTCATGGGTATGTAAAGAAATGTGGCAGACACTAAGTCATAATTCCATTTGGGAAGCTCTTTTATTTAAAGTTGACTTTCAAAAGATTTCTCTTTTTATTTAGAAATTTCAGGTCAATGTTGGCTTTTCTAGCAACCATTGGAGTAGGCCAGTACTTTACAACTCTCAGTAGTTTTATTGTGAGAAGACTAGGAAAACAAGTTACTTGGAGTGTTTTCCATCAGGCCTGAGATTCATTTCAAAGTTAAAAAAAAAATCACATGCTAAGGAATGTCCTGGATACTTCTCTGGCACTTAAAAACTTCACTAATTAACTTATTAAACATTTTTAACGTTCTATTTCAAAAGTTAGTGTCTTCATTATACCAGAGTCTGCCAGGCATCTTAAAATACTTTTCTGGTGTTTATAGAAGGCAATGGAAGCAGAGACATTACTGTCTGCTCTACATTTTTTTTTTTTTTTTTTTTTTTGGTGACAGACTCACTCTCTGGGGTTAAGTGCCGTGGCATCATAGCTCACAGCAACCTCAAACTCTTGGGCTGCAGTGTTTCTCTTGCCTCAGACTCCCTGGACTATAGGTGCCAGCCACGATGCCTGGCTATTATTTTAGAGACAGGGTCTTGGTCTTGCTCAGGCTGGTCTCGAACTCCTGAGCTCAGGCAATCCACCCACCATGGTCTCCCAAAGTTCTAGGATTATAGGCGTGAGCCACTGTGCTCGGTCTTACTCTACACTTTTGAACGGTCTTTGACAATTTAATATTATTCTTTGAACTAGTGTTAGCTAACGGAAACTTCAGAAAGTTTGTCTGCTATCTGTAACTCAAACCCATGCCACAAAGTGCCTTGGTTTCCACACCATACAACATGGTAGTTAGGTTTTTAAAGAATCTTCGTAATTGAGATCTGGTGAACAACATGCTTCATTTTTCTTTGTTGTTGATTTTTAGAGCTTCAGAACATACAAATTACTGCAGTAGGCACTTGGAAATGGTTAGGCCACAAATTTCGGAGTTTTTCTCACTTGCACCCCTTGTATTACTTTCATATGTGGGTCTTGCTAACAGGTGTGCTGTGTTTTCATGGAAGTGGAAGGATACAAGGAAAGAGCATAGAGGATGAAATCACTAGCCCTAGACTCCAGGTCTAGTGCCACCACTTACTGTATGTAAATCACTAGTCTTCAAGCGCCCACAGTTTCTTCACCTGGTAAATGTAGGTAACGATGCCTGACTTGCTGTCCCCTCAGAGCCACTGTGAATATCAACTTATCTAATGTTCATGAAGGAGCCTCACAAACTGAATTGTGCTATGCACACACACATATATGGCAGAATTATTATCACTTACATGGGAGTCTCATGGTTAACGTGATTTGAAGACAGGTCACCTATCTGGCCCTAGAGGAGGGAAACTTTAGGGTGATAAATGTGAAACTGTTTTTATAGTTGAATGTTTTCATAGCCTACTAAGAACAGGGCAGGAGAACAGAAGAATTGGAGGGGGGAAGGGCAAGTTTAAGTTCCATCTGCCCAGGCTGGAAGACTGGTGGGAAGGGAACAACCTCTGAAAAGATGAGGGGTTACAAAGTGGAAAGGGGTGACCTGGGAACAGGGTGTTTTAAAAAGAGTGGCAGAACAGAGAATAAAGTCACAAGACTTGTTCACAAGAGGGTGCTGTGTTAAAGCCTGACCTTGAGCCACAAATCATGAAATCACACGGCTGGAAGGAATCGTAAGAGGCCATCTCGTCCACTCCCCCACCATTCAGCAGGACATTTCAACCATCCCAAACAGATGAGACTTTATCCAACTTCGAATGAAAAGCTCTGACACCAAATGGGCAGGTATTGACTGCCCTGGCTCCAAATGTTTACAACAGGCAGCAAAACAATTTCTGGAATTTCATTTGAACCTGAACTGAAATGAGGAAAACAATAAATGGCTAGATTTTCCTTGGGAACAAGAACTTCTACAGCAGTTTAGGGACTTTTAAATTAGCACTAACTACGTAAGTACTTTTTAAGGAGATAGTAAATGTTACTCACAAAATCTGGCTAGTGGATAAATGGCCTAGAGTATCGTATGGGTAAGAATGTGTTGTGATCATTCTTGGTATTTGTGAGTCTTCTCTCCATGTGGGAACCTGGAGTAGAATGACACTAACAAAAACAAAACTTGGCTTAAAAAAAAAAAAAGGGCAATATGGCCCAGCAAATTCCAGGACTGACACCGAGGACTTAAAAAGAGTTCAATTCCTCCCCTAACACAAGACAATAAATCCTCACACAAATTAGAAACTGAAAAGGAAATAAAAAGGTCCTCATTTCCAATCGTGGGAATGTTACACATGAACTCTGGCTTGGAAGGAGGAGGGGAGGACATTCCACACCTGCAGGCCTTCCCAGGAAAGGGGCCCAGGCCAGACTCTGAACCCATCCACTCAAGGTTTACACCATGGGACTGTCAATATGGAAATAATGTTACTTTATTCCCTTAGTGAGGATATTATTTCCAGTGCTATCAACAGTAACCATAACCTGCAAGGAAGCAAGCAGCTGAGAATTTCCATGAAAGAAAGGGAAGGGCTATTTTGGGATGTACTCATAAATGGCCCAGCTACAGTTCATCTGGCTGGACACACACGGGCATACATGCAGAGACGTAGCTCATATCTCTGCATTCATGGATACATACGTTGAAGCATGCTACAACACACTAACACATGCAACAACGGGCAAGGGGCTTAGAAAAATATTACACTCCCAGATTTACTGCCCACTTATGTGTGAACTTGGGCACGTTAACTTGATTCTACCTCTCTATCACCAAAACTTTGAACTTTTAAATTCAGTCAGGCATTCAGTGAATCCAGATGTTTGGCAGTATATAGGAAACAACATCTGTGTGATTGACTGAATTTTCTACTGAACTCACTGGATGTTTTGGTAGCTTGCCTATACAGCATTTAATGGCTTTCTGCCTCAGTTTCTCCAAGTATAAAAAAGGAACGAACATTATTTACCACTTACCTCCCACACAGCAGTGAAAATGAGGTAATTCCAAGGGTAACAATGAGTTCTTAAAAATGAATGATTCTGTGACAGCACTATATCTTATATAAATTGCACGTTGGATTTTTTTTTAAGTAGCTAGTCTTTAGGACATGAAAACACCTTGAATTATGGTTAAATGCTATACAAATACAATCCATTATCGCCATCATCAACATCACTGACATCATCATCATCTGAACTTTCTTCTTTATGACTTCCTTAAAGCATCTCACTTTTACATTGAATCATAGCCAAAAAATGAATTTTAGTTAAGGTCTGAAAAAAAATGTGTTTCGGCTATGTAAGGCAACACAGATGAGAGAGAAAAAAAAAATCAATGTGGGTGTTTGGAGCCTAACCAATTTTACCAGCTAAACTTAAACAGGTAAAACTGGTCTATCAATGAGAATTAATGGGTTGCTCAATGGCATCTGTATGGAAACTGAAAATGTTCACACACTTATTCAAGGCCAGAGATAGGATAAAGGAACCGCAGTGATGACCTTTCTTGCTCTGACTATATGCACCTCCTTACCTGTGAACTGGCTTCAGTTTTTCTGGCTGAAAGTTAAGAGTAAAGGAAAAGAAAGATGAGAAAGAAGGAAGAGATGCAACAAAGGGGGAACAGGATGAGATTGGCAAAAACTAGGCGCTCGAGCAGAATTAGATTGGTAGAAAGTACTGGAACTGTTTTTCAAATACAAGTCCTGCCTATAGAGAAAATCCTGAACATAATCTCCATAACTGCCATGTATTAAGCACCTCTCATGCACATGCAATTACCCGTATTTGTGTGTGCACACACATAAGGGAGCTTTAATAACTCTATAATACTATAGGTAGCAGAACTAAAGCTCAGAGAAGTTGACTGATTTGCCCAAGGTTATTTATCTGGTAAGATCTATAACTAAATTCAAAGCCCACATTCTTTCTACTATACCCAAAGCTTTTGCTAAAAGGGCTTGCTGCAAATATTTTTAGTGACTGCTGGATCATATAGAAGCCCATATCTGATGCAGCTTTCCCTTTTTCTAGGGTGGGGTCCACCCACAGGTCTTTGTCTTATCTTTCTTTTGACTGCCCATACCTTGCTTGTCTCTCGTCTTTACCTACTCAAACCTTACTCTTTGTTTTTTGCAGATTTTTTTTTTTTTTGACGCAAAGTGTCATTCTGTCACTCTGGGTAGAGTGCTGTGGCGTCACAGCTCACAGCAACCTCAAACTCCTGGGCTCAAGCGATTCTTTTGCCTTAGCCTCCCAAGTAGCTGGGACTACAGGCACTCTCCACAACACCTGGCTAGTTTTAGAAGAGACAGGATCTTGCTCTTGCTCAGGCTGGTCTCAAACTCCTGAGCTCCAGCAATTTACCTGCCTTGGCCTCCCAGAGTGCTAGAATTATAGGTGGTAGCCAGCCTTATGGCAGATCTTTTCTTTTTTATTATTAAGTCAAATACACATAGATCATGAATACATTTATGCATATGGGGGGTACAATGTATTGATTTTTTTTTTAATACAGTCTGATGTGGTACCCAGCCCACCTCTTCAAAATTGGCTGTGCTTTATGTTTATACAACCACACTTGCTGTGATGTGCTTTCTCTCCCAAGGAGGCTTTAAAAACAGAGTCAGACTTTTTTTGAATCCCCAACGTCTCTGGCATCTGCCTGAACACAGTCTATACTACTTAAGGTCTATTGACCAAAGAGACCTGTTGATAGCATTCCTCATTTAGGATTAATGACACAGTGATGGACCCGGAGACTCTGGCCTCACCAAGGCTGGAGTCTAACTAATTGAGTGGAGCCACACAGACACATTTGGTTTGAAGTAATTTGGAAATGATTTGGAAGACAAGTACTACCCCTGTCCCCAGGTGAAGCATATCAATCATGTGCTCAGTTTGGCAGTAAGTGCTTTATATTATTTGTGCTCTGATCTCTTCAGATATGCATTTTGAAAAAAAATCATACATATTGTATCTAAAAAGGCTTGATAGAACTTAGTGAGGTTGTCCCTGCACAGAAGGGGGGATCAGTTCTATAGACACTGCCAATGTCATGTGCTCAGTAGCAGAAGCAACTATTTCTTAAATGCTCCTTGAATGCAGGGCACTTTATTAGGCACTGTAGAAGTTACACCCAAGCAGCTCGGCGCCTGTGGCTCAACGGGCTAAGGCTAAGGTACCAGCCACGTACACCTGAGCTGGTGGGTTCGAATCCAGCCCGGGCCCGCCAACAACAATGACGGCTGCAACCAAAAAATGGTCGGGCGTTGTGGCGGGCGCCTGTAGTCCCAGCTACTTGGGAGGCGGAAGCAGGAGACTCGCTTGAGCCCAGGAATTGGAGGTTGCTGTGAGCGGTGATGTCACTGCACTCTATCCAGGGTGACAGCTTGAGGCTGTCTCAAAAAAAAAAAAAGAAGTTACACCCAAGCATGTTATCAATACTTGCACAATGTAGTTACAGTGAAATATACCACCATTAGAAAGCCCTTCTAAGCTTTTTCTAAGAACCACAAAAATTTCACTGCTAAACTTCCTATTAAAAAACAAAATCATGCTACTGTCTATATAAAAACCTGTCTTTACATAAGGATTTTCGTTTCATGAAGTTCTTCCTAAGCTACAAACAGGAGTCAGTGGTGCTAGGGTGCTCCCACCCATGGATCTTGGGGCAGGAACACTGTCACTCTGGCATATGCCTTTTTGGTACCATTTTTTTTTTTTACTGTGGCCACAAAGCAATCACAAGCAGATGGTACAACTAACTTCTATTTGTGTCTTGTTACTAAACTCCTTACGAGAGGAAAAACCATGTGTGCAGGTCAAGGGAATCTGTGGGTGTCTTCTGTGCATGGCAGTGAGTCAGAAGTTGGCAAGGATGTAGTGAAACTGGACCTCTCATGTCTTGCTGGTGGCAGTGAAAACTGATACATTCTCACTGGAAAGCAATTTGGAGACATGCATTTAAATGCTCATATCCACTGACTCAATAACTCTAGTATTTTAAGAAAATAATCTAAGATCAGGATAAAGCTCTATGTATGAAGAAATGACTTTATTTATGATGGGAAAAAATTGGAAGCAAACTGTATGTCTAGAACAAGAAGCCTGATTAATCATGATGAATACTCAATAGAGTATTACACAGTCATGACAAATGATTAGTATGAAGATTTGTGGCAACATGAAAAAGGGCTGCCAATGTAGCATTAATTTTCAGAACTACAAATGACTTGTATATTTCCAATTCTGTAAAAAGTCTGTACTGGTGTGGTTTTCTGGACAAATATTAGAAGAGAGCATGTAAACATAAAAATAGTCAGGACAGAGTAGTGGGATTATAAAACATATTTTCCCCTCTGTTTTCCAAGCTTTCTCTCCTATTGCAATATTGCTGTATAATTTAAAAGTAGCATGAAAATTAAGGGTCTGAAATCCTTTTCAGCAGGGAGAATCTTTGAAGAAAATGAACAATAATTTCTTCTCCAAAAGCCCAAGGATGCAGTTTGAACAGTAGAAACCATCCATCTTTCATTTTTTGGCCATTTTCACCATACCACATACCTGGTTAATGTGCTTCAGTTTGTCAATAATTTGACTGACCACTGGCTCAGGGCCCTTCATTTTCAGCTCATGGAGGTTGAACTGATTTTTCATGCCATTCCTTGCAGCCTTTTGGCTGTATCTATAAAGGTGAAGACAAAGAAAATGTTGGTCAAAGAAAGCGCCAGAGTGGCAACTTACTGTATTTGACACTAACAGTCAGGCTGACAACAAACTGTCTTCAACTTCTTAAACCATGGGGTGACTCCAATGGTGCAAAAGTAGGCCACTCCAGATAGAATCTGTTTGCTGTAGAGAACATTCATTCAACAGTCAACAAATAGTAATTCAACATCCTTTTGTTCCAGGTGTAATGAACAAGACAGACAAGGTCTCTGCCTTTATTGTGCTCCCAGCCTAGTGGGGAGTCTAAAAGGGTAAGGGCCAATGACAAGGCAGAGTGGTAAGAGCTGTGCTGGGGAAGTTCAGGGTCATGACCAGTAAAGCACATGGAAAGGAAGTTAATTCTGAGTGAGGCTTCCACTCATTTGAAGGAGTCTTTTCCATGTTCTTTACCTGTTCCCTCTTCTCTACTTTCTCCTTCTACAATTTCCTATGGGCCTTGGAGCTAGGTTTCTATTCAGGGGTCCTTCTCAAGCCATTTGCAGCATAAATTATGCCTGTCAGCCTCCCTCAGTGTTCTCCAGGAGAAGAGAGGACACCAGGTCAAGGGAAAGTTCTAAAATGCTCCTGCAGGATAAGCTATAGGCTTTATGGCAGAAGAGAAATTTTAAGGTTATCTATGTACACCCTCATCATCGTGAGAAGGGGAGATATTTACAGTCTTAGGCAACTCTGTCTTTCAGTGTGGGGTTTTGCCAACTTCAACTAGTACAGTAATTCACAACTGAAGTGGTTTCTTTGTTATCCCCATGGCTCCAGACCTCTACCTAGTTATTCCTCATTTTACAAACAAAGAAGAAGCAGATTTTATTTCTTCCTTTCTTTTTTATCATGTGGAAATACCAGAACACTATCATTAAACAGGGAAAAAGTTTTTGAGCTTTTTTTTTTTTTTTTTAACTTTCTCCTAATCTTGATAATAGAATGCTTTCTTAAATAAATGGAAAGATTTAGAGGTCTTTTGCCCTCTATTTTTGTTTTCAATCTTGATAGGATTTTCAAGGTTAAGGGCAAATTCATATTTTTAATTGATATTTTAAATTACAAAAATAATTCCCACCATAAAAAAAGCTAAACAGTCCAGAAATAAAGCACAAGGTAAAAGGTTCAAAAAAATTAAAATAAAGTTTCCCCATCATCCTATCTTTCTAAGAGAGGACCATGATTAACAGTTTGATATACGGAAGCTGCCAAACAAATGTATACACATTTTAAGAAAGCAAAAACGGTATTTAAATTATAATATTCAAGTCACATTTGACTTCTGCAATTATAAGAGATATACAATATAATATATAAAACAGCAAACATTATCAGTATATATTGAGTATTATTTTTTTTTGAGACAGAGTCTCACTTTGTTGTCCTTGGCAGAGTGCCGTGGCATCATAGCTCACAGCAACTTCAAACTCTTGTCAAGCAATTCTCTTGCCTCAGCCTCCCAAGTAGCTGGGACTACAGGTGTCTTCCACAATGCCTGGCTATTTTTAGAGACAGGGTCTGTCTCTTGTTCAGGCTGGTCTTGAACCCGTGAGCTCAGGCAATCCACTCGCCTGGCCGCCCAGAGTGCTAGGATTATTGAGTTATTAATTTTTAAAAATTATTTTTTGAAACAGAATCTCACTCTGTCACTCTGGGTAGAGTGCTGTGGTGCTATCGTAGCCCAATGTACTGGCCTGAGTATTAGATTTTCAATACAGTTTTTCCTTTCTTAAACTGTGTGTATATTTTTTGACACCCTATGTATATACTTGTAGGGGTTTTCACATACATATACTAATATATAATTTTTTTTTAATCTTTTTTTTTCTAATTGGCAATGTTTAATGTGGAATTTCCCATTTTTTTTTCTTGCAGTTGTTTTGGCCGGGGCCAGGCTTGAACCTGCCACCACTGGTATATGGGCCTGGCACCCTAGTCCTTGAGTCACAGGCACCGCCCAATATACTAATATATAATTTCAACCAAAATTGCAAATCTACTATTCATACTGATTTGTAATGTATCTTATCGCTTAAAATATATACTTTGGACATATTTTCATGTCATAACATATAGAACTAATCTGTTCTTTATTCCTGTGTATGGCTATATCATAATCTATTAATCCCTTACTGATGCACAATGGAGTTATTTCTAATATATATTTTTTATGGCAGAGTCTCTGTTTGTCATCCTTGGTAGAGTGCTGTGGCATCGTAGGTCACAGCAACCTCAAACTCTTGAGCTCAAGAGATCCTCTTGCCTCAGCCTCCCGAGTAGCTGGAACTATAGGTACCTGCTACGATGCCCAGCTATTTTTTTAGAGATGGGGTCTCGCTCCTGCTCAGGTTGGTCTCAAACTAGTGAGCTTGGGGAATCTACCCACCTCGGCCTCCCAGAGTGCTAGGATTACAGGCGTGAGCCACCGTGCCCAGCCTTTTCTAATTTCTAATATAAACAATGTTGGGGAGATCATCCTTGAATACTAATTTTTGCATACTGATATCTACAAAGGATAAATTCCTAGAATTGAGTCAATTTATATTTCTAATCCCAATCATGAAGTAGGATGGGTAATCAATATTACTGTATTTTTTGTACAGTACTTTACAAAATGGTTTCTTATTGCTCAGCTCATTTGAGCTTCTCACACTATGAGGTGGATTGGGCATTATCTCTTTATTACTGAAAGTTTCACACTTTCATTAGACATTAATCTGATTCGGTTAGATGCCCCCTTCCATGATATAGGGTACACGTGTATGCCAATATCAAGGACATGCTTTGAAAAACATGCATGATAACAGAGGAGGTCAGGAAATCTAGTTGTGACTTTCAAAAATAAAAGTAATCCTTGCCTGTAATCCCAGCACTTTGGGAGGCTGAGGCGGATGGATTGCCTGAGCTCATGGGTTCGAGACCAGCCTGAGCAAGAGAGAGACCCCCGTCTCTACTAAAAATAGGAAAAAAACACCAAGTAAGACATAATGGCAGGTACTTGTGGTCCCACCTACTTGGGAGGCTGAGGCCAGAGAGTTTGAGTTGCCGTGAGCTGTGATGATGGAAGGGCACTATACCAAGGGGGACAGAGACTCTGTCTCAAAAAAATAAAATAAAATAAAAATAAAAATAAAGGAAAAAACAGAGATCACCAATTATCAAATACCAATTTCTTTTGGGGGCAGTTTTAAAGAAATGTGAAGGACATTCTTTATCTGATGGGAATCAGTTCACGGACAAGCCTCCTCTTACATCTTTGTATACCATCATGTGTTTAAATGTATCATCTACCTCCCGATGATACCTCCAGTTCCATCCTCTCTTCCTTTACTCCTGCTGATCCCTGAAGTGAAGACCCTATTCACAGATAAAGAGGTGAGGCTCATTACAAACTTTCTGAAATGAACCTCAGGAATGTGTCTCTAGAGACATTTCCTTGGGCTTGTTCCTATCAAAACCTGCCAGCCACTTTTATGCCCACTTCTACAAAACAAGCATCTTCCTGAACCCTCTTATCGAACCGTGTAAAATCATCTGCCCACTTACTGATTTTGCCCTGTACGCTCTCTTCCAAAATTATTATAAATATTAAATGAAGTTAGTACCACAGCTGATCCTGATACAGGGTACCCCCCCCATTCAGGGCTGGACAGGGACCCCTGTTTTCTAGGCCTGAGCAAGGAAACTTTCCTCAAACTGTACTCTCTGAATACAAGCAAGATAGGAGAAAAGCAGTTTGGCCAGTATTTCATGTAAGCCAGCCCTTTTCTGAAGGGAAAAGCATACACACCCCACTGCTTTGCCTGAGCTAGAAGGACGGCGTTCATTTGTTAATACCCCACTCATGGGCTAACTGACATTGGGAAGATGTTTTCTGTCTGCCAGCTCTGGGCCAAGTGTGATTTTTACTCCCAAGATCTCCCTGTTTACAAGTGATGTATAAGCCCCTAGACAAAAGACCCACGTGGGACTTCCTACTTGGGTCTCCTCCTTTCCTGCCAAAGGTTCTGTTGCCCTCCATTCCTTCTGTGTTTCTTTCTGTCTAATAAATCCTGTCCTGTCACTGATCTGTGTGGTCCCTGGGTTCATTATTCGAATCTCTGAAATGAAGGACCCGCTGCAGAAAGAAATTCTGTCAATCCCTTACAGGGCCATACTATATTATTTTCTGCTATTCAAAAAGTACCCCTTTAGCTCTACTTCTTAAAAAATTTCTTATCTCCAAGCCAATCCCATGGTGGCTCCATATTTTTAAAAAATAGTTTTGGGTTTAAAAGCTTGCCAAACTTTTTGAAAGTCAAAATAGCATCCGCTATTCTGCTCTATCTGTGTGCTATTTAGATCCTTAGCGGACTCTAGTTAATTAACCATGGTTTCTGGTTACAGAAGTGTTGGGAGGAGCGGGCTTATGGCTTACACCTAAAACTTGACTTTATTTCATTTACTTTACAAAGCAATCACCAAAAGTACTGGTCCATCATTGCTAAAATTTAGGTGGCACTATTTTATAACTCTGTGATCTTGCACTATCTGATAAGTATCTCAATACCTCTCAACTCCCAGTACTTTTTTCTGCCTGTCATCTCTGAAAAAATATTGAACCAAATTGTAAAAGCAATGAGTGTTATAAAGGAATACTATGAAGACATTAAAAGAGCAAAGTAGATCTGTATGTGTTGATATGGAATCAAGTCCAAGATACATTGTAACAGATACGAGTAACAGCAGCAAGGAATGAATGGTGTGATTTCCATTTGTGGTAAAAATGGGTCTGCATAAGCACTACTCTCACATACTCTTATTTTCAATTTGTACAGAAAAAATTTAGATGGATATGTAAGAAATTGGTAATAATTACTACTAGGGAGTGAAAAGTAGGGAGATGCTGGGGGAAATCTTTTAGTTTTTATAGCCTTCTTTTACATTTTTTACTGTGAACACTTTTAACCTTTACAATGGTTTAATATTGAATGAATGAAATTTTGTATAGCAGTTAACTTTAAAATGTTTTTCCAGCTTTCTTGAGATAGAATTGCTGAATAAAAGTTGAATATACTTACCCTGTGATGTTTGGCTGTGTGTATATGTTGTGAAATGATCACCACAAATCAGCTAATTAATATACCCATCACGTCACATAGTTTCTTTTGTGATGAGAACATTCAAGATTTACCCTTTTACTGAATCTCAAATATATGAAGGAGCTCAGAAAATTTCACCCCAAAATATGAATTCTTTGTATTGAATTAAGGTCCTTAGAGATTAACAGATCCTTGGAAAAGAATAATTGACTTTCCTTCCTTGTTTTCTCACTACATTGCAGGAAAGAAAATCAAGAATTCAACAACATCTGGCTCAAATAATCTTTAATATAATACCTGTCTCTCAGATTAATTTACTTTGCTAAGAGAATCATTTACAAGTCAAGCTGTTTCCCCCATTCATTCATCCTCCCTAGCAACCATTTATTGCCCCTAAACAGAATTACCTATATTCCTCATCTCCTGCTGCCCTCGAAAAGGCTGTATAAAAATATCTGGAGCCCGATGGGATACTGAGTAATCGCTCTGTGATTCTCCCCATGCACATAGTAAATAAACCTTTCTTTATTAATCTGCCTTAATTATAAGTTGATCTTTCAGTGTTTAGTGAATGATCCGGGAAAGGGCAAGTTTCCCCTCAATCCCCACATGTACAATACAGTATTGTTAACTATAGTCACCATGCTATGCTTCAGATCCCCAGGTAGTTAATTTTTTTCAAGGCAAAAGAGAAAACAAACCAAAAGCAAAGTTAAAAGTGAGGCTAACTCAGATACACATCTCAGGGCCTCTGGGAAATCCTTCTTGTTACTAATAGTTACCCTGGCCATCACTACTGTCCTGGCTTAAGGGTGCTTTCTCATGAGAGAACACATATTTGGGCCAATGTTCACATGTCACCCTTGAGTTCTTTCATTTTGTTAGGTTAAACATAGCCCATACGCTTTCTACTTTTCAATGGGGTAACTCCAACCTACCTATTTCAAAGAGACAGTACATCAGTGAGGATATGAATATGAATGCACATTATTAGTAGTAATCCTCTGAAAACAGAGGCAGTTATTCAAGTTCTCCCTACCTTTCCCTCTATACACCCGAGGCCCCCTCCTGATGGGAATTGAGGACCACCCTGAACCACTCTGATTCATCCTGATTTCACTATCTTTGTATCTAAATGCATCGTGGGCGCTGCCCTGATTTGCTAGTGCTTTTATGTACATTTCATTTGCTAGCCCAGATAGTCTGTGAGGTCTCTGAAGGCAGAGGTTTGGTGCCTTTTGTATCACCCAAAATACCTCCTGTTACTTAGCTGTCAGTTATTAAAGGCTTTCTCTGTGTCAAATACTGTTTCAAGTACTGAAGTAAAAGATGCCTTATCTCATTTAATCTTCCTAACAACCCTATCAGCAGCCCTTTTAGCACATGAGAAACTGAGGCACAGAGAAGTGAAATCACTTGCCTAAGGTCACAAAGCTAGTCTGCAGCAAAGCTGGAATTTGAACCTTAAGAGTTCCCCTTCAGTAGCCTGGGCTCTTAACCACTGCGCCATTGCTTCCCTAGAGATAACTGATGTCCACTAAATATTTGACATTTCCCCACCACTCTGCTGCCTTGCTCCACTGTATGAGACAATGCGTGAGCTACCTGTACTAGTCTACAAGGCTCCAGCGCAGCCTGCAGCAAGAGTTCTCTTGACCTCTCAGCAGATTCCTGGGCTTGCCCTTCAAAAGCCCTTGGGGAGATTACTGTGTGTGGAGTTTCTTCTCTCAGAGATTTGAAAGTATGGCTATTCAGCGAAAGATTTGTGTTCTTTGAAGACGACGTGTTAAAGTTAGAGAAATAAACAATCCACCACCAACAGCACTACCGCTGGCATTATGCCACCAGACACACAGATGAGATGAAGATTTCAAATCTCTAAGGACAGTAAGAGACAAATGCAGGGCTTGGCACCCGTGGCTCAGTGGTTAGGGCACCAGCCACATACACCGGGGCTGGTGGGTTTGAGACCGGCCCGGGACTGCTAAATAACGACAACTGCAGCTAAAAATAGCCTGGCATTGTGGCAGGCACCTGTACTCCAGCTACTGGGAGACTGAGGCAAGAGAATCACTTAAGCCCAAGAGTTGGAGGTTGCTGTGAGCTGTGACGCCACAGCACTCTACCGAGGGCTATCTAACGAGACTCTGCCTCAAAAAATACAACCCAATACAATACAACCTTTTTTTTTTTTAAAAGAAAGAAATGCAGGATAATGTTGTGCTTAATATCTCCCTGCCTTTGTCACTTTGGCTACAGCAAAGCAACATATGTGATGAGCCACTGGGGAATTTCATGTAACACACAGGCTCTGAGCTTTAAGCCCGGAGGGAATCAATCCGTTAGGGGTGTCTCTGCAGCTCTGCGCTTCACGTTAATTAATTCATTCAGCATTTCATTTCCTCAGGCTAGCTCTGTGCCACTGAGTTCATGACAGGCCTTGAATGAGGATGAGCCACCAGCCACCATTCTTCTCATCTCCAGACTGGCCAAAGGGTGTCAGGAGTGGGGATGCTGTTGGCCAGGGGGATTTTAACAATGAGTTAGCTATTTAGTAAGACTCATCTGTAATTAAATTAATCGTCCTCCTCTTTGGGATACTGCTTTTTTCCTGAAGCTTTGACATGTTTCTGGCAATGAATACCAGCAAGTGGAGGAGGAAAAATAACTTGAGAAGCTCCTACCTCCCCAATCCAGTGTTTTCTCAATGGGACATATTATGTACGATGCTTAAGTGTCACCTTACATGTGGTGTCTTCTTCCCTATCCACTTTCGGTATGTGTTTAGCACGAAAATAACTGCCATAATATTAAGAAAATCCTGTTAGTGAAGTGAGAAGGGAGACATGCTTCTGTTCATGGTTAGGTCTGGGGGGCGGGGAACCTGTACAAAAGCCATAAAGAGAAAAGAAACCTAATTAAAACAGGACATCTGGGCATGCTTGACTTAGAAGATAGTAGAAGCAAAGAGAGCACTTATAGAAGAGGAATAGAATCAAACAAGCGTAAAATGGGTGAACTTTTCTTCCCATTTGCGTTCTGGCCAAGGCAGCAATGGCGTAGTGGAAGGAGATCAAATTCAAATGGAGAACACTGTAAATGGAAGTACCCTTAGAAATCATCTTGATCCATCCACTCATTGTGTAGATGAAGGAACTGATACCTAGAGAGGGTCTTTTCTAACAGTATGTATTGAAAGTATCACAAGTTGCACATTTAGAAGTTCCTTGAAGATTTTTAAAATGATAATACTTAGGAGAAGGGAGCTGTTAGAAAATTCGCTTTCCTTTCCCCCCTAGCCATTAGAATGGTGGTAAATGTCTGTGAGGAAGTCTCAGAAAAACTAGAACTACCCCCCCAAATCCCCGCCCCCTTGATTTCACAAAAGTTTAATTTGCTGCCTTGCTATGGAAGGCTAAATGTAAGTTTCAGATCTCACATTCTCTGAGCGCCATCTAATGGAAAGACTTCAGTACTGCATGTACTCCCTAACTCAGCGATGTACCAGACTATCCTTGGACAAGTAATCTGGCGGCAATAATCACCACGGAACAATGGGATAATTTAAAGAGCATAAATAGCTGTAAAACCAAAGTAGAACACAGAGTAGAGATACCATCTTATGAAGAGGCACAAGAAAACATCTTTTTTTCTAACTGAGATGCAGTCCTAATTTACATAAATGCACAGAAAAACAATGCAAGGTGAAAATAGCTGAGATTCGTAAATGTGCTTAATAAAGACTGTGGTAATTAACTTCTTACGCATCTATGCACATATTCAAATAAAATTTTTTTCATAATTTTCTGCATAACAGTACTATGTCAGAGGAAATATTAGCCAGGAAGGTGCTAGAAATATATATTGACCACACTCCAAGAAGTACCTGTCTTCTCAAATCACAGCCTTTCAGGAATTACAAATGGATTTCAGTAGAAAGGAAGCAAAAGCCAGGGAATAAGTCAAAGGGGATGTAAATCCATTTCTATATTATTTAAAGACCATTAGCTATATAAAAAACAACTGCCTTAAAATTTCAAACCTCATTGAGGGACTAAAAGATTGGATTTAGAATTTAGACACGAAATCACTTAAACCAGAGAAGCAAAGAATATTTTCTACATGGTGAGAAAAAGAGCGAGAAATTGATATCACCTGTCACAAGGAGAAGAGCATGTGGCTGTGGGGGACAGTCCCCCAGCAGAGAGAGGAAAGTAGAGAGAAAATGTCTGAGATGAGCTCATCTGAATGTTATCTGAAGGAGCAAACTCTGCAGAGGAGGGTGGAGGTGAGGAAAGAACATAGAAACAGCAAAAGTGATCGTTGTGAGAACTGTGGGATAGGCAGAGCTGGATGTGTGGGCAAAATGGTGAGAACTGACCATGGCGGTCAGGACACTAGGCCAGGGCAAGCGCAGCTGGCAAGGACTCTCTGATGGCTGTTCTCATAGGGAATGTACAAATGAGGAGAAGACTCTGACTGTGTTTAACCTTTTTTTTTTTTTTTTTTTTTTAAGACAAGAGTCTCATTTTGTCGCCCCCAGTAGAGTGCTGTGCTGTCATAGCTCACAGCAGCCGCCAACTCCTTGGCTCAGCCTCCCAAGCAGCTGGGACTACAGGTGCCTGCCACAATGCCCAGCTATTTTTTTTTTTTTGAGACAGAGCCTCAAGCTGTCACCCTGGATAGAGTGCCGTGGCATCATAGCTCATAGCAACCTCCAATTCCTGGGTTCAAGTGAGTCTCCTGCCTCTGCCTCCCAAGTAGCTGGGACCATAGGTGCCCGCCACAACGCCCGGCCATTTTTTGGTTGCAGCCGTCATTATTGTTTGGCGAGCTCGGGCTGGATTCGAACCCGCCAGCTCAGGTGTATGTGGCTGGCGCCTTAGCCCGTTGAGCCACAGGCACCGAGCCAACGCCCAGCTATTTTTAGAGACGTGGTCTTGCTCGTGCTCAGGTTGGTCTCAAACTCTTGAGCTCAAGCAATCCACCTCCCGCAGTGCTAGGATTACAGGTGTGAGCCACCATGCCCTGCAGACTGTGTTTAACTCTTAGAAAAACAGACATAAAAATATGCAATTCAAAGCTCAATGAAGGGAGGGGGTAACATAGGAAGGAGTGTGATAGGGACTTACTATAAAAATAATAATAATCATTATTTTTGAGACGGAGTCTCACTCTGTTGCCCAGACTAGACTGCAGTGGCATCAGCCCAGCTCACAGCTACCTCAAACTTCTGGTTTCAAGGCATCCTCCTGCCTTAGCCTCCCAAGTAGCTGAGGCACAAACTCCTTGGCTCAGGTGATTCTCTTGTCTCAGCCTCCCAAGTAGTTGGGACTACAGGTGGCCCCCCACAATGCCCAGCTGATTTTTCTAGTTTTACTAGCAACTGGGTCTTGCTCTTGTTCAGGCTGTTCTTGAACTTCTGAGCTCAAGGGGTCCTCCCACCTCAGCCTCCCAGAGTGCTGGGAGTACAGGTGTGAGCCATTGTGCCTGGCCAAGATTTATTATTCAATTGTCCCATACTCATTTAATAAGTCCTTCTAGCCCAGAAAACCATGACCGGACATTTTCTTTTTCTACTGGAGTTAAACTGAAAGGAAATGATCTTTACCTGCTTTTTAATATTGTTGTTGTCGAGACAGAGTCTCACCACATCGCCCTTGGTAGAGTGCTGTGGCATCACAGCTCGCAGCAAACGCAAACTCCTGGGCCTAAGTGATTCTCTTGTCTCAGCTTACCATGTAGCTGGGACTACAGGTGTCCGCCACAATGCCCGGCTACTTTTTTTGTTGCAGTTGTTGGGCCGGGCTTGAACCCTCCAGCCTTGGTGCATGCAGCCAGCACCCTAATCACTGTGCTATAGGCACTGAGCCTCTTTACCTATTTTTAAAAGTTTTTTTTTTAACTTAGATTTTAAGTCATGAAAATATCAGAGTTGGAAAGTATCTTTGGAATCATTTATCCCAATGTCCTCCTCTTACAGAGGGGTGAACTGGGGCCCAGAGAGGCTGAGAAATAGCCATTCAAGTTCTTACTGGCATTATTGCTAGTGGGACAAGAATGGAGCTGTAACTCTCCCCAAATAGAAGGACCAAGAATGAGGGGGCAGGGGACTGACTGGTCACATACTTGAACAATACATGAGGATAGGGATTGAACACAACAGCTGTTCAAACTAATGATCAATAATGATTTTTATTTTATATTATATATATACATATATATATATAGATATATATTTTTTTTTTTTTTTGAGACAGAGCCTCACTCTGTTGCCCTGGGTACAGTGGCATGGCTTTGTAGCTCACCACAACCTCAAATTCTTGGGCTCAAGAGATCCTCTTGCTTCGGTCTCCCAGGTAGCTGGGACGCCACAATGCCTGGCTATTTCTTAGAGATGGGGTCTCGCTTTTGCTTAGAACTGGTCTCAAACTCATGAGCTCAAGCAATCCACCCACCTCAGCTTCCCAGAGGGCTAGCAATAATTATTTTTAACAGGTTAAACTCTATTTGGCAGTCACAGTTTACTAAGTACATAATACATAATACATTTTATGTAAGGCTGAGTCATGTGATAGCAAGAGCCTTGGAGTGAGAGACACAAGTTCAAGAGCTGGCTCTACCACCTATTGTGTCACTTTTGACAAGTAATTAAACCTTGCTAAGGTTGAATTTCCTCATCTGGAAAATGGAAATAATGCCACCTGCATTGTTTTGAGGTTTATTAGATATAATGAATGTTAGTAAATAACATAGGAAACATGGTTAGAACAATGCCAGGCACATAGAAAGTTCTATATGAGTACTGTTATTATCATGTGAAAGCACTGAATACAGTGCCTGACATACAGTAGGTGTTCAATAAGGGATATTTGAAAAGAATTTTCTAAGAGAGAATAAGTAAGCCTTGCAATGAATCAAAAGGAAGCTTCACATCCCTACGTCCTGATGTAGAGGAAACTCAGGAAACCGAAGAGTCTCAGTGGTGTTCAGTATGGTCCTAGCAAGCGTCAGGATGGTCCAGAATAAGGGAAACTGGGCAAGGGGAAAAAGCACTGAAACTTTCTTTGACAATATGATTGAGTTGATGATTTATGAGTGGTTGGCCCAGAGTATTTAGGCGTAGCTGAAAGAAACGCTTTAGCAGGGATGGCCTTACAAAGCTTCCAGGGGACAGGGCATCTGAGGGAGAAATTTTCAGTCAGGGCTTCAAATGGATCAAAATTAATTTTAGTTTACAGAAGAACAAATCATTCACAGCAGCACACCAAGTTTCCCAAGTGACCAACTTTGGGTGTCAGAAGCCTATTCCTCCCCAGTGATAGAAAATATCCTCCTCCTGGCTCGGCGCCTGTAGCTCAGCGGCTAGGGCGCCGGCCACATACACCGGGGCTGGTGGGTTCGAACCCAGCCAGGGCCTGCCAAACAACAATGACAACTACAACAAAAAAATAGCTGGGCGTTGTGGCGGTTGCCTGTAGTCCCAGCCACTTGGGACGCTGAGGCAACAGAATCGCTTAAGCCCAAGAGTTGGAGGTTGCTGTGAGCTGTAATGTCCCGGCATTCTACCAAGAGTGACAGAGTGAGACTCTGTCTCAAAAAAAAGAAAAGAAAAAGAAAATATTCTTCTTCCACTTTGCTTAACTGTCACAAGTAACGAATTAGCTGGCTCTGAAAACACCCACATGCTTTTTCAACTCTTTCTCTTCAGAACGTGGCTTTGTCTCGGGTCCCTGCAGGGCCCACCACAAACATTCATTCTTTCATTCAGAGATCTTCAAAATGAAGGAGGGGACTCTCTGAGTCCACCCCGACAATCACACTGTACTGACTGCAGACAAGTTTGGGAGAGAGGCAAGTCTGAAATAGGGAAAGGTGTGACTTGTTTTGGTTTTCTTGGGCTGCGTTTCAAGTACATATAGTAACACAAAGGAAAGGCTCCTCCACGTGGCTTTGGGTGTCCTGCTGAATTTTACCTCATGAACTGCGAAAGACCATGAGCGAAGGACAAACTGTTTTCATGCAAGTGGGTCCTGCTGAAACACATTCAGAGGAAGGTAAACATCCTACCACTGCTCTGCTGTCAGCTCCTCTGGTCCTAGCCACGGTCACCGGAGGCCTCCAAACCTTCACCCTGCAGGATTAGGCCAACCCACATCCCGAGCCAGCAGGACAAATGCAGGGAGGTGGTAGCTTAGCTGACTCATCGGTTAGGCCCTGAGCTCGGGGATCAGTCTTGCTCCTCAGAGCCAGTAGTTCATGTTTTTTGAGTGAGCCCCTGGTGTTCAGGCACGACTTCTTGCTAGCTAGTCCTGAACTGTCTCCTGGTACCTTTGTTTTTATTGATCTCTGGGTCCACCACCTTACCCAGGGCCTGGCACACAGTAGGCAGTCAAAGTCAATACATGTTTTTTGAACAGACCTAAGATGGAAGGCCTCACCCAAATGGGTCAGCTTTTGTAGTGGGGAGACTAACTCACTCTGCGTAGTCCTTGCCGATCTGTTCCCCCTAGCGCTTTCCCCTAAATCTGCGGCTTCCAAGGGGACCTGTCTTACATTGCAATTTTAGTCTGGACCCTTCCAGGTAAACCTGTCATTGTGTCCCACTTACTGGATCACGGTGCTTCAGAAACCAGTAGCTGGGCCTGGCGCGGTGGCTCACACCTGTAATCCTAGCACCCTGGGAGGCTGATGCGGGTAGACTGCCTGAGCTCAGGAGTTTGAGACCAGTCTGAACAAGAGCAAGACCCTGTCTCTACTAAAAATAGCTGGGTGTTGTGGTGGGTGCCTGTAGTCCCAGCTACTTGGGAGGCTGAGGCAAGAGAATCTCTTGAACCCAAGAGTTTGAGGTTGCTGTGATGTCTGATGCCATGGCACTATACCCAGGACGACAGAGTGACACTCTGTATAAAAAAAAAAAAAAAAAAGGCAAAAGAAAAAAGAAACCAGTGGCTACCTAGAGAATGAGAGTTCCTTCCCTCTATCCCACTAAATGCCAACATCTACTCAGTACTTACCTATTAAGCATCTATATGGCCCTGTGCTCAGCCACAGAACCCTGGCAGTTAAACGTCTCGAATTTTTTTTTTTTGTAGAGACAGAGTCTCACTTTATGGCCCTCGGTAGAGTGCCATGGCTTCACAGCTCACAGCAACCTCCAGCTCCTGGGCTTAGGCGATTCTCTTGTCTCAGTCTCCTGAGTAGCTGGGACTACAGGTGCCTGCCACAACACCCAGTTATTTTTCTGTTTTTGCAGTTTGGCCGAGGCCGGGTTTGAACCTGCCACCCTTGGTATATGGGGCCGGCGCCCTACTCACTGAGCCACAGGCACCGCCCAAGGTCTTGAATTTTCTAACGTGTAGCTCGCTAATCCCAGTCTGAGCTTCACAGACCTGATTCTAGAGTTGGCTTTGACATTCTTGGACGGATGAGTCTGTTGGATTTCCACGGCAAGCCTGCGACTGCGAGCGTGCAGCTCTGCTGCCTCGTGCCCCGCGCACACCCACACCAGGCTACATCGCACCATCCCGAGCGCTGGCAGAGGAGGGAGGGAGAAGAAGCTAGCAAGAGTAAGGTAAGTCAGTGTTCGACTTATCCAAGAATACTGAGAGGTCTTGTGTGCGGAGGACGGAACCACTACTTCTGCTGCGTTCTCTTAAAATCATTTCTGGAGTCCCAGAACCAAGGCTGCAGCCAGAGCCTTGATATATGCAGCAGAAGAAACATGCTCAGCAAGTTGCCTGGAGGATTGGGCAGAGGGATTAGCACAGGGGAAAGAGCCTACCGCCACCAGTGACCGCGTATCAGGAGAGCTCTGCCCTCGGCAGGCCCAACCAAGTCTGGCCCTGCCACTCCTGAGTTGCCAGCAATAACATAAAGCAAAAGAATAACAGAAAAGAGGAAAGGTGAACTGAAGTGTAAACTAAGCTCACTCCAACTGCCCTGGGAGCTACAGGTGATTCTTTGCACCTGCTGTCCTGTGGGAACAAGTGCCTATTGTGTGAAGCTATCTGCACGGAGGTGCTAAGCAAACAAGAAATGATTCCTGATCATAACGTACATGGGATTCCAGGAAAACTTTACTAAGTCAAATAAAAGCGATTGCAAAGCACGTGGTAAAATATAAACTGCTACATAAATACTTAAAAAGCTTACAGAAATGCACACAAGGACAACTAGGTCAAAAATTACCCAAGCTCTGTAAGCCTGGAGGGCCTTAGAAAGAGTGAAAATTGTCTTCCTCCCTCTGGTTTTCTCAGCCACTTTGTATTCCTTTGCTCTTACCGGCCCTTCAGCCCTCGGCGCTCTTCTGGATGTCTCTTTCCTGTCACTGATATATCTCTGTGGTTAGAGGGCTTCTAATTTTCATTCTGGGCAGTTGTGTCAAATATTATTTGGAGCAACAGACACTGAATTCCATTTCTTTTGCTCCGAAGCCCCACTGGAGTCATGTGCTGCTATGGGGGAGACATTTTCTTTATGATTTAATTATGTGACTCTCATCCCAAACTCTCCAACATCAGAAACTGAAAACAACTCTGACAATATCTCAAAAAGACAAAACTCTTTGTTCCCCTGTAATCCTGAAGATACCTGAAAGAATACAATGAAGAGCTCAGTGCTGTCCTCAAGAGACTGATTCTACCCTAGGGCTCCTTTTGAATCACTTTCACTTTGGTCTATTTGGGAAGGTAGCAGGGAAATAACAGGAAACTCAAAGTCATTAAGGTGGCTTTATGGTATTTCTCCCTCTTTCACACTTTCCCCCCCAATATCCTTGTCATAAGATCTCATAGCTTGTCAGAAATGGAAAGAGCTTTAGTGGTCGTTTTGTCAACTTTTTTTTATTTTGTAATAGAAAAGGCTGATATCCAGTGACTTGCCTAAGGTCACACAATAAATTCATTGTAGAGCTAGGACCCAGGCTGGACTCTCAGCCTAGCTATAGGGGTCTCTTTTTGCATGGGTTTGAAAGCTTCACAGGAAATGCACAGGTGGTGGTCTTATTATAAGAGACATGTGAGCCGGCCACAGTGGCTCACGCCTGTAATCCTAGCACTCTGGGAGGCCGAGGCAGGTGGATTGCCTGAGCTTAGGAGTTCGAGACCAGCCTGAGCCAGAGCGAGACCTCATCTCTACTAAAAAGAGCTGGGCATTGTGGTGGGCACTTGTAGTCCCAGCTACTGGGGAGGCTGAAGCAGGAGCATCACTTGAGTCCTAGAGTTTGAGGCTGCTGTGAGCTATGATGCCATAGCACTCAACCCCAGGGCAACTGAGTGAGACTCTCAAAAAAAAAAAAAAAAAGGGTGGTGTCTGTGACTCAATGGAGCACCGGCCCCATATGGAGGTGACAGGTTCAAACCCAGCCCTGGCCAAAAATTGCAAAAAAAAGAGGCACATGTGTTAGAGAATGAATGCCTTGCAGGCAGTGAAGGTCATCCTCTAGCAAGGGGCTGGAGTAGTTTTAAGAGGGAGAGGTCCTTCTTCCAGGAGATGCCACTTTACAGCCTTTAGAGGACATAAGAGCAGAGAAGCATGGTAAGAAAAAGAGGATGCTACTCTCATGGGCCTGGACCAGGAAAGGACCAAGAAAAGAACAGAATAAAGCAGAACAGGCCAGGAAAATAATAGACAGAACACTCATTCTAGGTCTGATGGACTAGACAGAGATTAAAGCAAACAGAGGTCAGAGTTTTTGCCAAGCACAGGAAGAAGACAGAAGGGCTCTAAACCGTGAAGGAAAGAGATGTCAGGCATTTGACAGGCAGGATAGTGCAGAGGGGAAGGGCATGAACTGGATGGGTTTGAATCCCACCTCCCCTACTTACTAGAGTGGTGACCTTTGGTAACCTAATCTCATCAGGAGAATCAGTAAAATGTAGGTAATAATATCGTCCACTTCAGAAGGTTGTTGTGGGAATTAATTTAGTCAATGTACATGAACTGCCTAGCACAGTCAGTGCCTGGCACATGGGTTGACTATTACTATTAGCCACCTCTACACTTTCAGGCCTGCTTTCTGAAGTTTACGGTACCCATAGACAGGATTTGGGGGGCAAAGGAAAGAGAACAGTGATCAAAATGCCTCACGGAGGAAAAAGCAAGAGGAGTTAAAAAGTCAAGGCAGACGCTTGGCGCCTGTGGCTCAGCAGGCTAAGGCGCCAGCCATGTACACCTGAGCTGGCGGGTTCGAATCCAGCCCAGGCCAGCCAAACAACAATGATGGCTGCAACCAAAAAATGGCCGGGCATTGTGGCAGGCGCCTGTAGTCCCAGCTACTTGGGAGGCGGAGTCAGGAGACTCGCTTGAGCCCAGGAATTGGAGGTTGCTGTGAGCTGTGATGCCACAGCACTCTATCCAGGGTGACAGCTTGAGGTTCTGGCTCAAAAAAAAAAAAAAAAAAAAGTCAAGGCAGATGAATCAATAGAATGGGTGAGCTGTGGTTCCCCCAGCTCTCCTTCATCCTGGCAATGTCAAGCTCCCACAGTTGTATCTTTCCCCTGTATTTAGTAGTGGCTAGAGTCAAAGGTGCCAGTAGGTAACTAATCATCCTGGTTTGCCTGGGATGTGGGATTTCCTCGGACTCTAAACTCTCTGCACTAGAATTGGAAAGTCCTAGACAAACTGGAACAAGTTGATCACTGTAGGGGCAGAGGGTGTTTGCTGTTCAAGATTATTATTTGTTAAAACCAGAGAGCAAAGTGCTGCTGGCAGACGCTATTCCCTGGGATCTGGAAAAGCTGGGTTATCCTGAAGCTATGCATAGGGATTTTTGATGGGACTTTCTTTATGTCTATGAAGGAAAAAAAATACTTCAATAAATAATTTTTACCAGGGGAACAATAGCCAGTTTGAAGAGGATGGTCTTTAGCAGGACAGTCACATAGCAATAGCTCCATTATCAACAATTCTTATTTGTTTGCTTCAATTCTGTGATACACGCTATCTTGCTCCAACCTCAGCATTGTTACACATATTTGAAAGAAAACTGAGGTGGGTGTGGTAGCTTAGGCCTGTAATCCTAGCACTCTGGGAGGCTGAAGTGGGTGGACTGCTTGAGCTCAGGAGTTTAAGACCAGCTGGAACAAGAGTGAGGCCCGTCTCTACTAAAAATAGAAAAACTAGCCAGGTATAGGGGTGGGCGCCTGTAGTCCTAGCTACTCGGGAGGCTTAGGCAAGAGGATTTCTCAAACCCAGGAGCTGTGCGACACCATGACAGTCTACCCAGGATGACAGAGTGAAACTGTGTCTCAAAAATAAAATAAATAAATAAAAGAAAAAACCAACAAAAAAAGACAGTAATAAAACTACACTTACTTGAAAATGATCTGTCATTCAGACTTTAATTTAAATGGATGCTTTCAACGTACTACCCATGTCCTCTTCCAGGGCTAAATGGTTTCTTTAGCACCATGGGCTGACTTCTTTAAAAACAGAAGTTGTGAGGATAGGTGGATTTACTTAAGCAAAAAACGTAAAAAGCATTATTTCTGGAGAGATACATAGAGAGAATTACTCAGGAAGCTGCTAAAAGATGTGTGTTTGTATAGAGCAGCGGTTCTCAACCTGTGGGTCACGACCCCTTTTTGACAATAAAAATATATTGTGGCATTAGGAAGGTTGAGAATCGGGCGGCGTCTGTGGCTCAGTGAGTGGGGCGCCACGGGCCCCATACGCCAAGGGTGGCGGGTTTGAACCCAAAGTGCAACAACAACAAGAACAAAAAGGAAGGTTGAGAACCACTGGTATAGAGAGTCTAGAAAGGCTTCTAGTAAGCACCAATTACCCAGTGTATAGTTCCATTTACTCAAGGTAGAAGTTCTCCCCACATCCGATCTATTCTTTACATTAACATTTAGTAAGGGGAGGATGCTTTATAACGTTTCAAAGCTATTTCACATACTTTTTCTTATTAAAGGCTCACAACAACACTTTGAGGTAGGCAGGGGAGCCATTAATTCCACCATTTCACGGAAGGAGAAAACAAAACAAAGAATTTAAATAAACCGACCAAAGACACACAGTGACATCATGGGGAAGCTAGGTCTAGTATTCAGGACTGTTACCCACAAGTCTGTCTGCTGGCTCACCCACTGCATTCCCTAAACAGGTATGGAGAGAATGCTCTGCGCCAGTTACGACGAAGCAATGAGAACACATAGCTGGAAGGCACACTACGTGGCTTTGAGGAGCTAGTATAAGATTGGAGACGCACATGCAAAAGCTCTCAGTGCAGGGTAACCAGGGACATGCTAGAGAGAAGTCTAGTGGCCAGGGAGCTTTAATGTAGATGAAGGTGTTGGACTCAGGATTCAAAGTCCTCAAAATAAAATGACATTGAGTTAAGAATAAGTAGGGGTGAGCCAGACCAACAGCTCTTGTTCTATCCCCTCTATAATGGTCCTTGTCTTAATCCTCCCTGATGATATTTGGAAATTAGCTTCTCAGCCTGAGTTCTTGTACAGCCCCAGCCCTAACATGTCCTTCCCACCCCAAACTGCTGTATCCCTACCTCAACTGGGAGCACCTCACTCTGCTCCTGCTCAACAGACTCATTCCAGCTCTGGGCCTCAAGCTGTGCCCACAAGCAAGGAGACAGATGACCAAATGGGCCCAGCGGCTCAAGCCAAGGGAAAATTCATTTGGGTGATTTTTAAGATCCATATGATCATGTAGATCACTAAGCCATGAAAAGCCAAAAAGTAGGACGCTCCTGTAACACTGGAGGTACAGGTTACATTTTCTTTCACAGAGAAATGAAACTACACTATAAAGGAGAGAAACTCAAGGATCAAAGCCCTACTCACGTAAAAGAATACAATTCATTGGCTTGAGAAATTGGGAAAACATGACCGATTTTAACAATTTCTCTCCTTCTCTACAAAGGTTAACTAAAGAGTGATACAAAGGAATTTAGAGCATTGAGCAACTAGATTTGATCTGTGACTAGACTTATCCTGGTTCCTAATGTAATTTAGGAAGGTTATCTGAGTTAATCACTATAAAGAAGTCCTAGGCAGAATGGTTTAAAATGTCTTTGCTATGAAACAAGATGCTGAAGGTCAGAAGGCCAGCCTGGTGCGTACACTTAGACACAAATGATTCACATTTGGTACCAGTGGATCCAAATGGCCACTGTTTGCACCAACCAGGAAAAAGGATAGGGATTTTGATGTTTTTGCAGAAGGAAGAAGAGGTAAAATGTTGGAGAGAGGGTGGGTGAGGCTGTTCCTGAAGAGTTGAGAAAAGGGTCATTGAAAGGAGCTAAACTCAGGCTAGCTCCCTCTGTCTTACAGTAAAGGTCTGCAAGGGCTGTTTTTATAGACTTCTTGAATATGATCAGTAATAGCTGTAAGCTACCATTTTTGAGGACCCTACACTCTGCATTTCACAGTCTTTCTGAATCCCTTCAACAATCTGTTAAGGGAGAAGTTATTTAACTCCATTTTTACAAATGGGGAAACTGAGGTTCAGAGAAGAGAAAGAGCTAATATGTAAAGGAGTAGGCATTCATACTCAGGCTTGCCAACTCCAGAGCTGTATGCTTAGACTCAACTATGCTGCCTTAGGCTTGCCACATAACTTTAAAATTTACCTCTGACATTCTGGGTAAATTGTGTGCCCCAAATTTGAAGAGCGCATGTGTGCTTTTTCCCTCTGTCTCACTGCACCCCTAAAAGTAAGATGGGTCCCTAGCAGCCCTATTGGAAAATTCAGCCAGACTTCTTGCTCTCGTCACATCTGCTCAAACTGGCAAGGTCTGATCCAGAAACACAGCCTCAAATCTCTGCTTCCCTCATTACTAGAGTGACACAGGTTTCATTAAGTTGGACTAAATGATCTTTCTTGAATGGATTATCCAAGCTATCCACCTAATGAAAAGAAACCATGCTGGGTCCGGCAGGTGGGGTAGGGGAAGATGATGGCTCACCCCTGTAATCCTAGCACTCTAGGAGGTCTAGGCAGATTGCTTGAGCTCAGGAGTTCCAGAACAGCCTAAGCAAGAGCCAGAGACCCCGTCTCTCTTAAAAAAAAAAAAAGGCGGGCATTGTGGCAGGTGCCTGTAGTCCCAGCTACTTGTGAGGCTAAAGCTGGAGGATTGCTTGAGCCTAAGAGTTTGAGGTTGCTGTGAACTATGATGCCACAACACTCTACTGAGGGCTGCAAAATGAAACTCTGTCTCAAAAAACAAACAAAAAAGACAGAAGCCATGTCTTTGTACATAAAACATGCTCTTTGTACATAAAATAAAAATTTTAAAAATAATTTGACTTGGGCGGCACCTGTGGCTCAAAGGAGTAGGGCGCCAGCCCCATATGCCAGAGATGGTGGGTTCAAACACAGCCCCGGCCCGCCATGCAAAAAAAAAAAAAAAAAAAAAAAAAATTGACTTTGTGCTTTTTGCTAACTCCCAATTATTGGCTGGGTGCGGTAGTTCATGCCTGTAATCCTAGCACTCTGGAAAGCCAAGGCAGGTGGATTGCCCTAAGACTAGCCTGAGCAAGAGAGAGACCCTGTCTCTAAAAAATAGGGCGGCGCCTGTGGCTCTAAGGAGTAGGTTGCCGGCCCCATATGCCGAAGGTGGCAGGTTCAAACCCAGCCCCAGCCAAAAACTGCAAAAAGAAAAAAAAATAGCTAGGCATTGTGGCAGGTGCCTGTAGTTCCAGCTACTTAGGAGGCTGAGGCAAGAGAATCACTTGAGCCCAAGAGATGGAAGTTGCTGTGAGCTATGACACCACGCTCTATGGAGGGTGACAAAGTGAGATTCTGTCTCAAAAACAAAAACAAAAAAACAAAAACACCCAATTGTTTGGCTATATTTCAATCAGTAAAAATCATCAGAGAGACTCAAACAGTATTTTGCACTTGCTTAAGTGTAGGAAGAAAGGGCAAAAAAAGCAGGAGAACTGAATTTCTCTCAAAAGAGTCACCAAGAGCTTGTCACCTGGGGTAAGGACTGGGACAGCAGCAGCAAACAAGCAGAACCTGCCAGATATTTCCTGTGGCCTTCAGAGAAGAAAACCAACCACCGCCACCCACAGTCAGCACAGCCAGAAGGGACCCTAGAGCAAGGCCTCTAGCAAGAGTCTTCCAGAATATACCTCCCTCTGTCCTTCGCATTCCAGGAGTCCATTTTCTTTGATGCTCAGTGACTGACTGACTACCAGAAACAACCCTTCTGAGTTGGAACAGACAAAAATGTTTTTTTTTAGGGGGGTGTCTGTGGAAGTCAGAGGCATTCTGATGAATGGAAACTGATATCGCTAAAGGAAACTGACCATCCACCTTATCTGGGAAAGGCCAGGGGACTTAGCACGCCCCGCATCATTGTTTCAATCAGTGAGCCACGTAACTCACGTGCTCTCTGAGGAGTGAATATAAAGTCATGTCAGATTCGAAACTTGTGTAAATCTCCCAGCATGTGTGCTGCTCAAACTGTGCTGTGTCCAGCAGTGATGATGACATAATACAAAACATTCTTGGCTGGGAGGCGGAGGTGGGAGGATGGCTTGAGCCAGGAGTTAGAGACCAGCCTGGGTAATAGAGCAAGACCTTGTCTCTCTCTCTTCTCTTTCTCTCTCTCTCTTTTTTTTTTGAGACAGTCTCATTCTGTCACCCTGGGTAGAATGCCATGGCATCATCGTAGCTCACAGTAACCTAAATCTACTGGGCTCAGGGGATCCTCTTGCCTCAGCCTCCTGAGTAGCTAGGACTACAGGTGCCCGCCACAAGGCCTGACTAGTTTTTCTATTTTTAGTACAGTAGGGGTCTCACTCTTGTTCAGGCTGGTCTAGAACTCTTGAGCTCAAGCAATCCACCTACTTCAAGACCTTGTCTCTTTAAAAACGAATAGGGCAGCACCTGTGGCTCAGTGAGTAGGGTGCTGGCCCCATATATTGAGAGTGGCAAGTTCAAACCTGGCCCCGGCCAAATTGCAACAAAAAATAGCCGGGCGTTGTGGTGGGCGCCTGTAGTCCCAGTTACTCGGGAAGCTGAGGCAAGAGAATCGCCTAAGCCCAGGAGTTGGAGGTTGCTGTGAGCTGTGATGCCATGGCACCCTACTGAGGGCGACAAAGTGACTCTGTCTCTAAAAATAATAATAATACTAAACAAACAAATCTCCTTTTAAAACCACTTTAAATGTCACAAGAAGTAAATAGCCCCATTATTTCAACGTCTCACTCTAAATGAACCCCAAATGGTATAAGCCAGCTTGATCAACTAACCCATTTAAAAGTTTCGTTCCCAAAGACTCATCAAAGTTCTAAAAATTATTTCCTTTTACACAAGGAAAAATGGCCTACACCTCTTTGTTCTTAGTTCTTACTCGGGACATTTACTTGGCTTGCTCGACCATGCTATAAAGTGACTGATAACATCAACAACTGCTATCAATGACTCAGTGCCCATGTGCTAGAATGTATCTTTACAACAGCCCTATAGAGTAAGTATCATTACTCCTGTCTTACAAAAAACGTAAAATGACCTGCCAAAGCATATAGTGTCTGAAACAGTATTAAAATATCCATGTGGGCTTGGCTCCCGTAGCTCAGTGGTTAGGGTGCTGGACACATACACTGAGGCAGGCGGGTTCTAACCTGGTCTGGGCCTGCCAACCCACAATGACAACTGTAACAAAAATATAGTTGGGCATTGTGGCAGGTGCCTGTGGTCCTAGCTGCTTGGGAAGCTGAGGCAAGAGAATCACTTAAGCCTAAGAGTTTGAGGTTGCTGTGACCTGTGATGTCACAGTACTCTACCAAGAGTGACATAGTGAGACTCTGTCTCAAAAATAAAACAAAACAAAATAAAATATCCATCTGGATCATTCTAAAGACTGCACTCTTCTCAATATGCATCGATCACCTGGTTCATCATGTTTTCTAACCTCTCAGGGTCTTCTTGGTATAATGCTCAGCCTGCGCCACTGATGATGAACTGGCTGAAAATCAACAACCTGAAGACTGCAGGGAGCAACCATAAGCCCTCTAGGCTTTTTCTAAAGAGGATGGAGAAAAATTATGTGGAGGATTGGCAGCATCAGTGGAATCATTTTATGACCTACCTTTAAGGAGGCAACAACAATTAAGGGGCATAGAAGCTCTAATATGTTAATTTCCTAAAAGCAGTTATATTTCTTCAATGTCTCAACTTCTGAGCCTTCCAGGCTAAAACAGAACATCTCTGGTAGATGGATCAGTGATGGTAAGAGAAGTCAGATTTTTCCCAACTATGAGACTCACATTTCAAAGAGGAAATTATGAGGTGATGTTTATTTGTTAAGGGATGAATAGGCTGGGACCTGCCTTGGAGGCCCCAAATGTGCTTCATATCACAAAGTGATTCAATTGAGCCCAGGAGGGGCTGTCACTGTGTACTAATAGGACACGATCTGCCTAAAGTGATAAGCCACCCAGCACCCAACAGGCATGTCAAACATTGAGCCATGAAGATGTCACCTCCTTCTACTTAAGACATGACAGTTGACCAAGTACAGCCCCATCCTGAATGTGGGACACTACATTAAGCCATCTGTACAGGATAAGCTGTGTTTTTCTCACCCTAATTTGAAGGTAAAGCTATGTCTGTGACACCATAATCTTAAGGGATAAATGTCACTGTATTGCCAGAAAGTACATCCAGATAAATAGCTGTCACTAAAAACTACTTTTAAGATAAATCTCTTGTGAAAAATATGCCAATCTAAGCCTGTAAAGGGATTATTACATGGGGGTACTCCCCAAACTGATCTGTCTTGCCTTACCAGGATTTTTAAGAATTCTTCACTGCCATAAACATTTCATGCTATACCAAATTATGTCATTTTTTAACATAATCCATTTCTCCTTCAAAGACTTTCCATGAATAATCTTGACTTATCTAAGGTAAGGTATAATATGTCAATTGTCATAGTAGCAAGCAGCATTATACTCCAGTACTTTCCTTCCAAGGTACGTAGCAAGCAGCATTATACTCCAGTACTTTCCTTCCAAGGTATACACTCAGGCTAACACAGCAGTTCCCCAACTTAGAAAGAATGAAGTGTCATGTTTCTGCTTCTGGGAAAACTAAAGTAAAAATCCAAAACTGTCTACGGGGGATAAAGAACTGTAAAGACAATTATAAGTCAAATATTGAAGCCCTATTTGTCCCTTTCTCTTTCCTACCAGCCTGTCACAAGCAGAGCTTCCTACAGCATGGGGGGCAAAGGAAGCACTAGCCATGAGAAGAAAGAGCTAGAAGGCTGAAGACTGTAGCTCGGTTTCTAACTCTCAAACCATCAGCACAGTGGCTAAGAGGAGCTGCGGAGTATTGGCTTCAGCATGCTTTTAGCCTGACTTGTGCCTAAGCAAGTCCTGAGTCAAAGGACTTTAGGACAGAATTTTATGTCATTGAATACTATTTCCATTACCCATTGTTTATTTCTTCCAATACCCTCTTCCTCTTGGTTCTGCTTTTATCTTATATATTTGCTTCCCCATTGCTGTTTTTGTTGGCTGTCCCATATTTAAAATTGTATGTACACTGCCTTCAGCCCTTTGGAGAAAAGCACCCGATAAATCTAAAAGAACCCTGAACAACAAATAATAAACAACTGGTTTTAGCAGGAGAGCACAGGAGCTATGTACAGCAAGTGCTGCTTCCCACTGGTCTGTTCTGATGCAACTGGAAGAGATGTGCATATTTATATGTATGCCTTGGGAGGAATGCATGCTGGTTTTTTTTTTTTGAGACAATGTCTCATTCTGTGCCTTGGGTAGAGTGCCATGGCATCATAGCTCACAGCAACTGAAAATTGTTGGGCTTGAGCAACTCTCTTGCCTCAGCTTTCCCAGTAGCTGGGACTACAGGCACCCCCCACCCCACAATGCCCAGCTGGTTTTTCTGTTTTTTAGTAGAGAAGGGGTTTCACTCTTGCTCAGGCTGGTCTAGAACTCCTGAACTCAAGCAATGCACCTGCCTCAGCCTCCCAGAGTGCTAGGATTACAGTTTGAGCCACTATACCCCATGAATCCTTTCTTTACTTAATCCTTTTACCCCCAGATTGAAGATTCTGAAGGTCTTTTTTTTGCTATTTAAACCAGTGAAAGACTTGTTAGTGCTAGAAATCTGCGCCCCCCAAAGTCCTCAAAACATAGTGTTAATATAATTGCATTCTTTTTTCTTTTGTTACAGACAGAGTCTCACTTTGTTGCCGTCGGTAGAGTGCCGTGATGTCAGAGCTCACAGCAACCTCCAGCTCTTGGGCTTAGGCGATTCTCTTGCCTCAGCCTCCTGAGTAGCTGGGACTACAGGTGCCCGCCACAATGCCTGGCTATTTTTTTTGTTGTTTCATTTTGGCTGGGGCTGCGGTTGAACCCACCACCCTTGGTATATGGGGCCAGCGCCCTACTCACTGAGCCACAGGTGCTGCCCCATAATTGCATTCTAAAAACAAAATCAGGTTGGGTGCAGTGGCTCATGCCTATAATCCTAGCACTCTGGGAGGCTAAGGCAGGTGGATCGCCTAAGCTCAGGAGTCCGGGACCAGCCTCCAAGAGTGAGACCCCGTCTCTACTAGAAATAGAAAAACTAGCTGGGCACTGTGGAAGGCAAGGGAGGAAAAAAAAGCTAATTTACTCATCTAATTTTTTTATTCGTTTGCGTATGTTAGAAATTGGGTGTTCAGAAGTCTCTTGTTCACTCTTCTGATATGCCATGCTCTATCCCTCCAACTCAGTAGAAGAGAGAGGAAATAGTCTCCTTACTGCACTTTTCTGAAACATCCAGAAGGTTTTGAGACAAAGACAAAAATCTTTGAGAACTAAAATAATGGCTTTGCATATTCCCACTTCTGCCTTCCTAGTTCAGCTGAGAAATCCTGGAGGGGCATTATAAATATTGGAACACTTGTCTGGTCAGTGAAAATAAGAGAGAGAATTCAGCGAGTATGTGTGTATGTACATGTATAATTTCTTGGGTGAAATGGGAAGTAAGATTGCATAGGATAAAGAGACATCTCCTTCACTATCCTTTTTTTTTTTTTTTTTTTTTAAAGAAACGAGGTCTTGCTATGTTGCTCAGGCTGGACTGGAACTCCTGGGCTCAAGTAATCCTCCTTAACAGCATCTCCAGTAGCCGGGACTAGAGATACGTGTCTGTTCACGAGGCTGGGATTCCTAACAGACAGAGGTGGCTGTGTAGAACTGTCAGCCAAAAGACAATATCAGTACTATAAAAGCTGACATCTACAGTCAGGATCATCCAGCCCAGCAACATGGTAAAGGGACAGCAAGAGCAACTAGGGCTGAACCACAAAGGGAGGTAAGGCCTCATGCCTCAAAGTAAAGTACCAGTAGCTGTCAATGCACAACTGTTGATAAGCCTCAAAATCACTAGAAAAGTGTAAACTCCCATGAGAGGTGTGCTAGTTTTAGGAGAAGCCAGGTGACTTCACATGTAAGGCTGAAAGAAAAGACTCAGGGGAGAATAATCGCAGAGGATTATAGGGAAAAGGCCAAGTAATAGAGAGGCCAGCATTTAGGTGATGGTCAAGAATGGTGGGAATGGGAGGCCTGAGGGTTTGGCTATCTTGTTGTCAAGTTTAAAGTTTAGCCAACCTGAATCCAGAGGGAGAAGGAGAGGCCTGATGGAGAAGTATTTGGTCAGGGTTCATATAAAAATGGATGAAAAGCTGATGAATGGATAAACAACATGTCCTGTTACATACGTCCTGGCCATAAAAAATAAAGTACTGATACATGCTACAACTTGAATGGACCTCAAGAACATCATGCTGAGTGATGATTCCATTCACATGACACCTCTAGAATAGGTAAATCCATTGTGACACAAAGCAGATTGTTGGTTGACAGGGGCTTCAGGAAGGGAGGAGTGGGGAGTGACCACAAATGGGTACAAGATTTCCTTTTGGGGTGATGAAAATATCTTGAACTCCATAGAGATAGTGGTTGTATGACACTGTGAATGGGCTAAATGCCACTAGATTATACACCTTGAAATGGTTAATTTTAAGAAATGAAAAAGAAATTAAGAAAACAGACAGACACACACACACAGTCTCATACAACTGGATACAGCTGCCCTTGAAATGCCTCTAGGGAGCTTTCTCTGGACTGATGGGGAAGAAGACTGATTTTCCTTTCTCATTCTTATTACTTTGTGGACTGCTTTGCAGGGGTAAGGACTGGATTTTACCTATCACTGTATGTACAACAGGGCCTAAATATATAGTAAGTGCTCAATCGGTGTTGAATGAGTCTGAATTATCAGGTGTTAAATGTAAAGACAAATATCAGGTATTAAATGCAAAGACAAGACAGCAAGTTTTTTCTCTCTAAAACTATGGGTTTTTGAACATATATAGGTTTAAATAGTTTCTCTGTTACACTAATTTAAAGATAACTTGATTGGCAGGGCATAGTAGCTCATGCCTGTAATCCTAGCACATTGGAAGGCCAAGGTGGGTGGATTGCTTGAGCTCAGGAGTTTGAGACCAGCTTGAACAAGAGAGAGACCCCCTCTCTACTAAAACTAGAAAAATTAGCCAGGCAACTGTAGTCCCAACTTCTTCGGAGACTGAGGCAGGAGGATCACTTCAGTCCGAGAGTTGTGTGCTGATGATGCCATCGCGCTCTAGCCAGGGCAACAGAGAAAGACACTGTTTCAAAAAAAAAAAAAGATAAAGTTGATTAAACAATAAAACCGGTATCATATGCATATCATATGCATGTAGGTGAGGGTGAGGAGGAGCCTTGCCTGAGCTTAGAAGTTTGAGAACTCATCTCTAAAAATAATAAAAATTAAAAAATATAAAACTGGGCATACATAATATCAAACTATTCAGAAGACAAACAGAAATTTCAGCTGATTATCTAAGATATTTGGCCTAGCCATTCTAAAAGGAAGTAAAATATATTGAAAATATATTTACTGAAATGTTCACTCTTCATATAGGTTTTATCAGTGCCAACGCAGGCAGAGCTAACACTTTCCTATTGTTAAACCCAGTCAGTGTTAACTTACTAATGTGAGTTCCTTTTGAAATTCTCTTTAGTTCCACAAGTTGGCAAAAGTTGGAAGATCTTCTGCCTTCGGCAATTATAGGAAAATTTCTGCCTGTAGCCACAGGGATGGCTCACGCGATAGAGGTTACTTCACATAGACCAAGCTGGCTAATTCGAAGATTGCTCAGCTAAATCCTGATGGCAACACCAATGCTTAGGTCAAGCCAAGATAGGGTAGTGGTGAGAAGTTTAAAAAGACACATGATAAGCTTATGTGGTATTCCCTGGGACTAGACCTGTGAAGACATTGTCTTCTTTCATATTTCAATTGATTCCATTCATAAAAGACACAAACTGAAATGATGGGAAATATGACATGACTGTTGCTCAATATTTTCCATCAGGTATCTCCACTGACAAGTCTTTTTTTTTCTTTGAGACAGAGTCTCAAGCTGTTGCTCTGGGTAGAATGCCGTGGTTCACAGCAACCTCAAACTCTTGGGCTCAAGCGATTCTCTTGCCTCCGCCTCCCAAGAAGCTGGGACTACAGGTGCCCGCCACAACGCCTGGCTATTTTTTTGGTCTATAGTTGTCATTGTTGTTTGGCGGCCCGGGCTGGATTTGAATCCACCAGCTCCAGTGCATGTGCCTGGCGCCCTAGTCACTTGAGCTACAGGCGCCAAGCCATTTTTTTTTTTTTTTTGAGTGCCATGGCGTCATAGCTCACAGCAACCTGAAACTCTTGGGCTCAAGTGATTCTCTCACCTCAGCCTCCCAAGTAACTGAGACTACAGGCACCCGCCACAACGCCAGGCTATTAATATTATTATTTTGTTGTTGTTGCAGTTTTTGGCTGGAGCTGGGTTTGAACCTGCCAACTCTGGCATATGGGGCCAGTGCCCTACTCCTTGAGCCACAGGCGCCACCCGACCAGGCTATTTTTAGAGACGGGGGTCTTGCTCTTGCTCAGGCTGGTCTTGAACTTGTGAGCTTAGGCAATCCACCCGCCTTGGCCTCCCAGAGTGTTAGGATTACAGGCATGAGCCACCATGCCCAGACCTCTAACAAGTCTTATTCCCTGTCAGAATCCTGGATTTTCACATTTTTTTATTGGCTAAAAGTAAAAATAATTCAAAGGAACCCAAAGTGGCCTATAAAGATAAGAAAGTTACAATTCATTTGACAATACAAAGTGGCAATTATCACGTAAGACTCAATTAAATGAGAAACTCCATGAAAAATACTAGACAGAGGTTTAAACTATACATGAGACATGACTACAAAGCTAATCTTTATAAATGGTACAAATAGAAGACACACATGTCTTTAGGCTAAAGAACTGCATATAATTAAATATATTCCTGAGTAATTTTTTTTAAAAATCTAGGTTAGAGCCTCTGAATTATCCCCCTTAAGCAATAGAAGATACATCTGGTGGCTTATAACATTTGCTGTAAAAGACCAAAACAGTAACCTAAACATTTGTACCCTCATATTAAACTGAAATATAAAAAAAAAGATCACAACAATGCAGAAATCAATATTAGTGCTTAATTCATAGGAGATGTTCAAATATTTGTTAAGTAAATGAATGGATGAACACATTAGTAAACACATATAAAGTAAAATTTTCACTTTACACTTGGGACTAAATGTGGAACCCCCATTTCCTATGCCTAGGTCAGTTTCTTGTGAATTTCCTAGGCCTGAATTCCATGGATGGACTGTGCCCATTCATTTGATACACTCACGGCGGAAGGGACTGTATTCATTCGTTTCCTGGCCAAGGACCCCATACACCTATATATA
>CAUYRH010174879.1:0-59015 GCA_963574655.1 Perodicticus potto | reverse complement strand
GAGAGCAGCTCCTCTACGGTGACGGGTCACAGAAGGGCCAGCCAGAGGCACCCGCCTCCTTCGGCCGGGCTGGGGAAGACGGTGCCCCAGTCCAGAGCAGAGGGTGCTGCTGGTGCTAGGAGGGGCTGCAGCAAGGAGGAAGCCTGGGGGCTGGTGGGGTGGGGCGCTGGCCATGCTCTTCCTACCCGAAGTCGCCAAAAGGTCTCTTGGCCAACAGACAAGGCTAGACAAACTGCTGCTCCTCTTCACGGCCACAGCACGTTGGGGCTGACCTGCTACTTCCCCTCCGGGGTTAGTTCCCCTTTCCTGCTGAGGCTGCAGGGGGATGAAGGCTTAGCAGTGTGTCAACTGCTAGCCCCAGTCCAGGGGGTGAGTCTCAGCGTTCCCCCCATCCAACTCTGATAGCTGCAGAGGTGCCATGCCTTGGCCCAGCCAGCCCACGCATCAGCATGGTGGCACCCAGAAGAAGAAGTTCCCAGACAGAGAGAGAATGGGGAAAGAGGCTAAAGGCAGCCCACTGGGGATCGCAGAGTGCCGAGGAGAGACCAGGAGTCTGTGCAGGGCAAGGCAAGGCAGAGATCTGGCGCTCCGGTCTCTGCCTGCCCCACCTGCACTTCCTTCCCACACTGAGATACTTGACATACTTGCAGCTCCTTCTCGCCCTCCCTCAGGCTTCTGCCGCCACCACGGCACAGGAATCTCCTCTGATGCAGCCTCCTCCCCGCCTCCTCTCCCTCCTCTTCCTCCATCCAGACTGATCTCTGGAAGTAGCTCTGTCTGGGCCCACCAGATAAAGCCCTCAGCACTCTGGATCCACTCTTGTTGGACAATCCCCTCTCCTGACTAGCTGCTACTCTTTCTCCCCAGGGGACAGCAGTGCAGAGCTAGTGACCTTCATCTCCACACACTTGTCCAGAGCAAGGGCCTGGTCCTCCAGGTTCCCCAAAACACCTTCCCAGGAGGAAGGGTGTGGCCCAGCTGTTCAAGACTATCCTCAAAGCAGCAGCCCAAGAAGGGAGCTTCCAGGGTACAGCCAGGATGGCTCAAAATGGAGATGCTGGACTAGCTGGCCTGTGCTTCGTAAGCTGTCAAGGCAGGACAGATACACTGGAGACTGGGGTGATGGGGAGAGGACAGCACGGAGAAGGTCACTGGCATCCCTTCTCCCCCACTACTGATATTCACCAGCTGTATCTCAAAGTTCTTGTTCTTTCACGGTACAAGAAGATGGAGGAAAGTGTTTTCCCAAAGTATCATCAAAGTGCTAGGAGGCTGTTGAGAACGCACATGTGGATACTGGCAGGAGGCTGGGGCAGCAGGAAGGACAGTGCTCACCAGGGAGGGTGTTTATGGGTGTGCCATGCTGGACAGGGGCAGTAAGAAGAGCAGAGGCGGCAGGGTGGGGGCCCAGCACATCCACACTCAGGGAAATCCAAAGGCCTCCATCACCAGCCAGAGCATCTGGTCAAGAACGCCCTAGACACAACACTGCAGGCTCCCATGGTGGCACGTGGTGCCAGCAGAGCCTGTGCAAAGGCCCTTCCCCAGGGAGGGGAGGATCAACTGTGAGTCCTGCCTTCAGGAGCACTGCAGGAAAGAGATCCAAGGCCCAGAGAGGGGGAGGAACTGGGGGCCTTGGGAATAGAGCTTTGGCCAAAGCCATCAGAGGACGCCTACAAGGTGTCCTACAAACGAGCCTGAGGGAGGTACAGATCAGCAAATCAGAGAAGGAAGGCAGATGAGCAGCTGGACCACGCAGTGAGGCCCGGCCTGCAAGACACAAAGGGTCTGCTTGAGGCCCTGTGCGGCAGGAGGGCAGGTTGCTAGAAAAGCATAGGTGTTTGCAGGAATATAAAAAGAGCATATCAACAAAATGATTATGAAGAGCCACCATGATGAAGAATAACATTGGCTATGACACTGTATTTTCAAATCCCTGGGGACAGAATTCATTTAGATTGTACACCTCCTCTGCTTGGGGGAAACAAAATCAAGCCTGTTGGATACTGGGTTTGTATGTCCAATTGCTAAAAGCCAGAGTGATCAAAGCACAGACTGAAGGGGGCCAAAGCCACGGCAAAGAGGAAGAAATTGAACCTGAAAATGGGATCAAATGTTTTCACGAGATTTATTTTTATTTATTTATTTTTTGAGACAGTGTCTCACTTTGTCATCCTTGGTAGAGTGATGTGGCATCACAGCTCACAGCAACCTCAAACTCTTGGGCTCAAGCGATCCTCTTGCCTCAGCCTCCCAAGTAGCTGGGACTACAGGTGCCTGCCACAATGTCCAGCTATTTTTAGAGATGGGTCTCGCTCTGGCTCAGGCTGGTCTCAGACCTATGAGCTCAGGCAAGCCACCTGCCTTGGCCTCCCAGAGTGCTAGGATTATAGGAGTGAGCCACCGTGTCTGGCCCCCAATTTTTTGATTTTTAAAATGGGACTCTCACTCCTCAACCACCCCCACAAATACCCCCAAACCAAAACAAACCAAAAACACCATCCTTTACCTTTCCAACAAATTCCTACGTCATCACAGAGCATCTGCTTATAATAAGAAAATAACTTTTTGGCACAGCTTACATCTCAAACAAAAACTAAGCAGGGTAAATAGTCAAATCTACTTTCTTTAATGTCGCAGGGCATTTGGACATGTCTAAGTATTAGGTTAAACAGGAATGATTTAGGCTCACTTGAAATGGCATATACATTTAAGTATAATAAGGACAACATTATGATACACTAGTAACGAACATGTTGTATACTTATATAATATACATATATTTGTATATCAATATGCAAAATAAAAAATAATATAATAGGCCACCTGGCTGATTGTGACCCCAAGTCATTCCCTTCTTATACAGACGATACACACTCTTAACTGGCACTTGGAGGAGCACTAAAGGTTTTTTGTGTTACAATATTTCCTTTAATGAAATTAACTTACATTAAGCTCAGCAGTTACAGGGTATAAGCAAATTGACTTGTTGATTTTCTCTTAACAAGCCATTAAACCTGAAAATAAACTTTTCATTAAATGTAAAGTTAAAATGATTAAAAGTAATATATACCAAACTAAGATTTCACTGATAATTGAACTAGTATATCTGTTTTTCTTTACCCGGATATGTTTTTTCTTAAAGTGAAAAAAACCCACAATTTTTTAAAAAAAGCATATTATGCTTAATCTATGACATCAACCTAGTTCTTATTTAAATCATTGTTGGAAAAAAAACAGTTCCACTGCTATGCTTCTATTAAATGAACATGTTTTAAATATGCTACATCTAAGGGAAAAGAGGCCTGAGTCTTTAGTTTCTGAAAATGTAGCAGCTGAAAAGAAAAAATATATGTGTACATTATATAAATATATATTTTATTTATATGTATGCATATTATATAAATGTATATTTTTAATTATATACTATTACTATAGTTACTATATGTAACTATTTTTAACTTTAATTTTATTTTATTTAATTTTATTTTTAATAAAATATACATAGTTCTAGTTATTTCCTAATTTGGGCTTAGCATACATAAAAATTACACCCTAGGAATTACTTCTGTGAAACAACTGTAAGGTAATTTCAACTCCATTTCAAAGTTTATGCTAAATATTTTTTTACATGATATAAAAGATTCATGAAGAACCTGGTGAGTATCTTTATGTTGTTTTTAATTCTACTGATAAGATTTACAAAAAATATGTACTTAAACTTGTTCTATTTTTCTTTAAATACTTTCGCTAAGATGTTAAGAACTGGTGAGAAAGCAATTTATTAAAATTGTGTATTTGTATTACTAAACTGAGTATTGTAATACTAAAAAATAATCTTTAATATCTTTTACTCTGAGAACAGTTCATGTAACTTCTACTTAGTTCATACTATTTTTTCTTCCTTCAGTTTATTAAAATAAATTAGTAAAACTATCCAAGATTTAAGGCAATGGCAAGGCCTATAAATGCAGGTTTCAATACTCAAATTTCCCTGCAAATTGTCTCTTTCCAATTTTCTTTTCACCGGGATTTAATTTTTCCCACTTACTAGTGACAACCAATAAGTCTCAGCTTTAGTATTTGCAAATATATATTTCTTCATAGGTTAAAATGAATGATGCTTATTCACATAGCTACTTCCTGAGTTTAAAGTTCTTGAATAATCTAGTTTTTGCTCAAATCTCAACAGCATAATTTCCCAAGCTTAAGCCATCAAATTTGATTGCTTCTCTTTGTGCAAAAAGCTATATGCTACAAGTAGTTTCTAATTGGTAGAAAACTGTTGGTACATACATAAGGGAATATAAGATATTACTTATAAATAATATTTCTAAAATATGTAGCTGTCCTATAATTATGCAGGATGTCCATAAAGTTTGTGCACAATTTACTGTGTTAAACTAATTTAAATTGCACATCAACTTTGTGTCCATCCCATATATTGTTAAACTACGGCAACTGGCTAGTTTTCAAGTAATCCCAATTTCTCAGCAAACTTTATAGTCCTTCTTACTAGTAATCAGAAATCTGAAGAAAACAAATCAGCAGCATGTCAGTAAAGTAAATGAAAACAGGCCAAAGTTCTTGCTATGGGAAAATAGTAGGCATGATCAGGCCTTCACGACGTGTCTTTGATATTTTCACAGCCTCACTTATCCTATTTTGCACACTCTTTGTGGTAAGTAGATTCTTCTAGCTAACAGACATAACCTAAGGCTATGAAAGTGAAAACTCTGGCATAATGTACTTTAAAAAATCTTAAATATTGCACAGGAACTGGAAGAGACATTTGTCCAGAGTATGATTTTTGTGTGTGTCTACAAAGAAAAAAAAGCAAATTAGAATCTGATTAGCAAAGAGCCCGTTGACTTCATTCATTTACAGGAGACAAAGAATTCCTGATGGTAGCTAGGCTGCCTGCCACCCAGCAGACTGGGAAAAACATAATGTTCCCTACACTGTCCTGGGGGTTGGGGGGGAGGCAGGGTTTTGCCTCATAGGATATAGATACCCCGGTTCCCAGACACGGCCAGCAACAAAGTCAGCTACCAAGTCAGCTACATAAAGTAACCAAGCTATCACATTACCAGAAATAGCTACCATTATAATCACTGCTCTATCAGGAAAATTGATTTTAAAGAATTAAATATAAACCTCTAAATGTGAGATTCCTTCACTTATCATTCAATGGGAAACTTAAAAAGAAAAAGAAGATTCAGCTTTCTTAACGCACGGCTACTCCTCTGCTCAGTTGTTCTTAAAAATAATTTATGTAAAGCAGACTTTCCTCTAAATATACTGTGCTCTCCCATATACACATTGAAAATGATATTTGCATACAGTGAGAGTATGCACTGATACACACATGGTAAAAATTTAAAAAATATGGACTGCATAAATCAGTAGCTGATTTTAAATACACACCAACTTAAACAGATTTGTTTGCAATTTCTGAATTTCTCAGGTAGAAAAGATCCTTCTTGCTGGCCATGGTTCTAGAAGATGTTTGTACTCCACAGAGTGTACAAAAAGGCTTCCCATATCAACAAAGAAAGGTTCCAAGATCTTGATATTCTAACCTTGCCTTTGCTATTAAACATCCACCCAAAGAAGCTGAAGGAGACCAGCGAAATCACACTGTCATGCTACAGTAAACATGATATTTTTGTGTGCTGCCCAAGACATTTTTTCTCATGAATATAAGTTGCCTGCCATTTATTATGAGATTTTTTCCCGATTGACACCCCATTATGTATATTCAGTCAAGCTCAAACGAGATTTCAAGTGATCAATATACTGTTTGTGTTGAAAGTCTATTAGCAGCTCACGCAATAAACTCTGCAGGGAAGCAAAAATGGAAGTGATATTTAGTGAAGAGAATTACGTGAAAAACCATGTTTTGGGCAAGGGAGCAGAGATAGGAAAGCAAAAAAGCAAGGGACAAGAGAAGGTAGGAAAGATGTGTTCCCTAGTAAAAATCAGCCTTCTAGAACCTGACCACTGAAGAAATATGCAAAATGTGAAATTGCAAAAATATCTTAAATTACATGTTGAGATTGCTAAAGTGGCAGGAAGGGGTCTAAACCAGCATTAGGTCCCTTTCGGAGAACAGACAGTTCCCTCCTTAACCAAACATACTTGGAAGTACTTGATATCCATAAATGGAGCCCCAGGAAATTTGTAAAATACCTCACTCTGCAATCTCTATGTGTGAAACAGCAGTGGCCTTTTATATACTTGAACACTTTTCACTTTGTAACATATGTGTACCAGAGCCTAACAGCGTGACTTCCATCAGTTGGGCTGTAGCATTTTAGTTAATGTATGTGATAGGAAAGGTAGCTTGACAGCAGATGTACAATTTCATATGGCCCAAAAGAGCTCGGGTCCTGAGCCTGGATGTATCTATAAATTGGAAATCATCCTCTTGAGCCAGGAGAAGATTAGAACAGGCAGAGCCACCCGGAAAGATACAACATGAATTCAACATTACTCAGACACCAAAGGTTCATATTCTATTACCATGAAAAATAACATGGCAGGGAGAAGTACACCAGTCAGTGGCTATGATGGCGGTCATGGTCATCCAGGCTAGGCATTGCCCTCTCTACCCCCCACTACCCAAGGGGATGACATGACCTCCTGCTAGACTCTTATTTATAAGCTAGAATAATGGGTGGAAGGAACAAAAAAATGATGAGAACTGCTCTGCACAGATCTTCAGAATTATTGTTATTAATTTGGTTTGCTGAACTTACATTTTGAACCACTCTCAGGCAGAAGAGCAGAGTCACTATCCACTGTATCAAAAGAACACCTGTAAGACCAAAAGGTTTAGATCATTAGCAGTCTTAACAGTTTCCAAACTCTGTGAGTAGCAAAGATGTACAGTAATGTGACCAAAGGAGATGCATCCTGAGCTACATGTGAACAATAACTATTTCTCATATTTTTAGTTCTAAAACCTAGAAGTGGATTACTTTTAAATTAGCAACTTAAGAGATGACACGTTACAACAAATGTACTCATAAGAACAAATGTATTACTTCACTGCCTCATTGGATGGTCCTCCATACTAAGATACCTAAACACAGCAGATTCAGAGCCCAATCACTGCTAGAAATGAAACAAAAATCTTCTCTACTCACCAAGTACTAGTACAAAATAAAGTACTAAATAATCCAAAATAGCAATTCTAGTTTGTGTAGGACAGATGTGTATGTGGCAAAATGTGCACACCAAAGTACATTCTTCAATTTTGCAAAGATGTATGTACAAATATTTAACATCACATAATTTTAAGGAAACAGCAATTTCCAAATGGTATTTTCAAAAGCTATTCTCTACTGCCTCAACCCAACACTCACATACCCCAAAGCATATGAATATGTTAATTTTTAATTACTTAAAGCCAGTGATACTACTAATCCTACAACTGTGTGTAATAAGTAGATTGGCAAATTATTTTCTTCAAATTCCCTGTAAAACACGCATACCCTGACACCCTCAAATGGAAAAAGGTAGAGTCTTGGAGGCCATCGCCAAAAGAAGTCAGACATCAGATGTCCGCCTCCATCCTGCAAGGTTCTCCAGTAGCCTAAAAAAGCTTAGTGTACATTAATACCATCTCTTATGGTAAAAATGAGATTTGTTGCCATTTGTAGGCTAACACAGCCCAGGTATTTATTCAGCCATCACATTTACTTCACTGGGAGGTGGGTGTTTTGAAATGTTCCTCATGCAACACTGTGTGCATATTTACCGTCTAACTCAAGGAGGTACCGTTCTGGAACCTTCTGACACTGCAATTAATTGTGGAAGTGGGCTGAGCTAACTTCCACAAAATAATCACTGCATATTTTAAGGAAAGACCCTCTTAGAAACCAGGCTGCCAGTGGGCCAGTGTCTGAGCAAAGCACCAGAAATGTCTTACCAATTTGACTCTTGAAGCTGCCGCTGAAATCTATTTTGATTTTAAAATGACCCGCAATCACAGGCAATTTACCTGATTGTGTGTTCCTGGTGACTCTCAAGGCCTTCTACGTGCTAGGATTTGCAGGTGTGGTTGGAAGATTTAAAAGAAAAGAAAGATGATATGGGGGGGGGAGGGAAAAAAGCAGAAGGTATTTTCAGCAGCTTTGAACTTACATTATAAGTTCAGAATAGAACAAGTGATTTTTCACCTAGAGTATCACTTAAGGCTGGAAGAACTGCCGAGTTACTACTAACTGGTCACTACATTCAGCTTTGAAAATGCATTAATTCAATCTAGCCATCTGGGGAAAGTATCATTTTCCTTTCTTTAAATGACTTATTTCACTTAAAAATAGATGGTATTAACTAGTAGGCATCCTTCTGAAAATTTTGTTTTTAACATTTAAAAGGTCTTTTTCTTTCCCCTGGTCAGACTCACTATCTGCAGTAGATGATGCGGGTAAGCGTAGACATGATAATAATGAATTGTGAATGTATAATGCTTCTTTCTTCACAGCAGCTCAAAATGTTTTCTTTCCCATAGGTTTGAAATAAGATTTGAAATCTTGCCTTATTGCAGAAATAGCCTTCCTCTAATCTGATGCGACATGACTGGTTTCTGTTTGAAGAACCAAACAGTAAAAGGTAAACTCATTCATCTGTTTCTTGCTCTAATTATGCCTCTCTGTTCTAACTGAGATGCCAGGTGCTAGTCTATCCCACAAGCTGGTTTATTCCATACATTGCCTAAAAATGAGCCTTTTCATTCCAAAATAACTTACTTTTATAAAGCAATTTTATTAAGAATACCAAAGCAAAAATAACACTTTGGGCTTCACTATTTGCTTTAATATTTGTCTTTCCAATCGTGTCTTTTAGCCTTAAGATCTTAAAATTTGGAAGCAGCTCTTCATTCATATCCCTTTTCTATCAAAATAAACCTCTGAAAGTTAAATGGGCATTTTAACAAGCTGACAGGTGAAACAAAATAACACCGTGCTCTTTAAGACCTACCTATGGATTAAAGCCTACCTTCCAAAATGTTAGTAACTACTTAAATAAAGGTAACATCAAAGCCTAGAAACAGCCTCTCCCTGCACCACTGCAACTGTCGAATTCCTTTCTTGGTCTTTCATGCAGATGCTCAGAAACAGGGTGGGGCTCCCTGGTCTTACATGCAATGTTAAGGGAGCTTTAATGCTGTAAAGAAAACTCAATTAATCGTTCAGATTCCAGTTTTGCAGTAGACTTCACAAATACCTTTGAAATAATCATAATGTTAAGAATGCCACTGATTCTAATGTTAAGATTTAGATTAAAACCTTTGTGTCAAATCAAATATGCTGTGCACAAGCATGGATGACAGGTATTGAAATGAAGGTGACAAGTCAAGGAATCAAGGGAAAAACCCGCCCTGAAGAAGACATGTGAAAAGGAGACTGGCTTCTCTGTTGATGAATGTCTCTGTTGATGCTTTAATTTTTTTTTTTTTCCAAGTACAGTTCTTGAGCGTCTACAAGTAAAATCCAACCCTGCTAAGCCATGCTGGTTCCCTAATGAGTCAGCAGGCCACTGAGCAGTTCAGACCATGCAGCCCAGAGTAAAGGAGCAAGGGCTACCTTTGGACACACCCATTTAACTAATCATGACTCTGATTTTTAAAAATCATCCTTATGTTACTTGGTGTCTGACCTCAGAACTTGCATCAAAACTACGCCCTTCCACCAGAGAGGACTGTGGAAGCATTACCTTTCAGCTCCTTTACTGAGTACAATCGAATTAGGGCTTATTTCTTCCTCTGTGGGCAATTCTTGTTTCATTTTCTCTCCAGTCTGCATGTTATCAGTTTGACATTCCTTTCAGTGGCATATGACAAATCAAATTGGCCTTCTTTGCATTCATCAGAGGATGTTTTCTATTTCTCAGGACTGCTCCCTCTGCTACCTTTACAATTATGTACACACTAAAACACACACACATCTTGGTTTTGGAGAGGTTGTTGATCTGTTGGTGGGGGCGAGGAGAGGGTAGTGAGGATGGTAAGAAGTAATGAATGGATACAACTCACCATAAAGAAAGAAAAGCAACCGAAAGCCATAAAACCAAGGGCACAGTCTCAAAATATGATTTTAAATACCTCGTGCCTACACCTTAAAGCACTCATCCAAAAATGCAGATATTATTAGCTTTGAAAACTTTCAAAAACATGAAGTAAATTATTTTACCCGTCTTTTTGCATGATTCAGCACTTTTAATGCTAATTTCTGCCAAGAAGCTAAAAGGTAAAAGGAGTATTTCCTGGGTGCCTTAATACCTCACACACTCTTTACTGAACCACCTGCACTCCTGCTTCTACAGGGGTATATGCTGGGGGTCACTGGTTTGCTGCCAAAACATTTGATGACCATCGTAGAGCTGCTCAATTTCACTCTCCAGCGTCAAAGTGGCTTTGGGGGTCAGAATGATCCGCTGCAGCAGCTTAGCTCCATCTCGGGATAACCCTCGCCCAGGAGCCACAGACATGCATGCACACGCTAACGCATTTGTCTAACCCCATCAGCTGCAGCCACACGCTCCCACCTGATGTGTCTTTTCAACCTTTGTCAAGTATCTCAAGACAAGAATTTCCTGAAGCCCTTCCCCCAAATCAAAGCTTTCGTCCGAGACTCCAACCTGCCGGAGCGGTAAGAGGAGGCCGAAGAGGCTAGAGACCTCCGACTGCTCTGCAAACTTGACCTGGGCATTGCACAGATTCGCGTCCGCATCGGAGCACCACGCACTTTCCCCGCAGCATCCCACGCCCGCGGTGCGCACTCACCTGCCGGTAAGGAGAACCGCACGCCTCGGCAGTCCAGACTTCCGTCGCGACCTCCGCAGGCAAACCTCGGTGCTAGGTGCCCGGTGAGCCTTCAGGAGTGGCCGGGACAGGGGGCCGCCGCCGGGCAAGGCGATGAGACGCCGGGAACCGGCAGGAGGAGCACGCCTGGGCGGGTCCGCGCCGAGCCCGAGCGAGCGGGCGAGCCGGACGGGAGGGGCCATTTGTAACCGAGCAGACGCTACCACCGCCCCTTACTCGCGGGGGGCGGGGGCGGGCAGTCAGGTGACGGCGGCCCACCCTCCGCAGCCGAGCCGGGTGGTTCCTGCCCGGGAGGAGCCCCCTGGCGCGCTCTGATTGGAACTCCCGCCGCAGTGGCGGGGGCGGGGGGAACACGTGACCACCGGCCCCGCGGCCCGGCGCGCCCCTTCGCGATGGGCACCCCACCTTCCTCCTGGAAAAGCCGGGGGACACTCGGCAGGCGGGGGAGCGCGGTGGGTGCAGGAGAGCCTACCAGCCCCTTTAGCCGCAGTGCTGGTGATCCCGGCCGCTGAACTCGGGGAGGAAGGGCTTAGAAGCGGCCAGCCGGCCTTCGCTGTCCTCCCGCCTTGCCCTTGGCCGCAGTACCCTCTCCTCGGCTGCAGTAACCGCCCTCCCCCCCCCAGGCACAGGCACGCTCGGTGTAGACCACTGCCACTCCATAGATGCCAGTACCACTTAAGAATGGTGTTTGCTTTCCTCCTCTCTGCACACCAGCACATTGTACTCGAGAGGAACTCACGGCCATGCATGGCAGACACCGCCCAGCTCCAAGGCTTGGAGACCACCAGCCCCCGACCACGCCCCGGGATGCCTGACCGCTCCCAGGTCTAAAGCGGAGGGACTTGGGCCTGCTCCCTGCGGCAGAGGAGGCGTCGGAGGAGCTACAAGCTCCAGATCCTCCCCAGGAATCAGGCGTGGGGGAAGGGGACAGGGCGGTCATGGGGTGCTCATCCAGTTCACAGCCTGTGGGAGCACATTGCTAATAAAGGTCAAATTAAAACAACTAAAGCTAGTGGTGCCGGCAGGGATGCGCTGCATGGTCATGAGATGCCCAGCTGTTAATATTAATAGTCCATAACGAGCATTGCTTTTCTTATGTGCGAGAATGGGGCTGTACGAGAGCCCCCGCCCCCCAGTTGCACGCTGTTCTAAACCCTAGTGTCCCCCAGAGCTATCGGATTCCGCAGCCTCTTATCCCACCTCCCCGTGGCACTCTCTCCGGAATGCACCACCCTAAATGGCAGGAATTCGGAGAAATTGCGGTGTCACGTCCGCGGCTACACCCCCAGACGCGTCTGCGCCAACTCCAGCAACACGTGGGGACCATGAATCTGGGCGTCTGCACTCCGCTTGGGTAGTTGTGTGGGTATACTTATGCGATTATTTATTATAACCAAGTTGGACCGAGAAGTCTGTTTCCTGTTTCTACACTGGATTCTTTCAAACTTCTGTCCAAGGGAGTTTCGTATTCGATTTGAGCAGGGACGCAGTTTGCAGCCAAGGCCACCGCGGCAGTCAATTGAGCCCAGGGCACCGGTGGTGTGGTAATGGGATGGGGAGGAATAGTGGCCCTTGGTCCTCGGGGGCGCCACCTTTCTTCCCCACTTCGAGCGGTCAGGCAGCGAGCTTCAGAGCGCCTTTTCAAACCCGACTGTGACTCTCAGCGTCGAAACTCGGGGACTTTTAACTCATTCATACCTGGGCTTTGCTGGCTATAGGACAAGTAATCAGAAGATTTACCTGAAAGAAGGTTTATTCATTAAGCGTTGGACACAAACGCCAGATAGGGAACGTGTGAGGTAGCTTGAATATACCCATAATCTACCTACATAGGTGGGGAGCGTCTGATGCAAAAAGAAATTGCCCTATTAAACTAATAAGAAGCATATTTTCTACGCCTGGCTACCCCCGGCGTCCTCCCATCCCCCACTCCTTTCTCTGAACCACAAAAGTTGGGGAAATCACATAAAGTGTAAGTCTGTCAAGGTGAGGGAGAGAGGATACTCGGTTTTAAAAGAAACAGCCTCTTCAATAAGAAAAGTGGGTTAAATTTTCCATTTCTAGGTGTTAATCTTGATGTTACTGCCACGTTAAAATTGAAGGTTGATTGCGACAAGAGAATCCCATAGCACAGGTCGGAATTTTCGCGATTAAAAATTAAAACAAAAAGACGTCCTTCTCCCTGTCTCCCCTTCCCCCATTAGCTACCCCCGCTGGGACTAAGGACAGGGAGAGGCGAAGACTGCAGTCCCTCCGCGTGCGCCGGGGAGGCGGCGACGCCACTTGTTGCTACACATCCAGAAGAGGTGATTTCCGAGCTGATCTGGTGGGGATTCAGAGATAAACTCCTTTCTTTTGGATGCAATGTCCTAGAGGCCGAGTCGGGCGGCGAGCGCTCAGTGCCTGGAGAAGGGCCTTTTATTTGAACTCTAGATCATCTTTGCTTGAAATGCTTTGTCTTGTAGGTCTGGCAATTTACTCTGCGCGGTTCAACGCGAGGCACGCGCGCACACTCACAGGCAGCGGGTAGTCCCGCAGGGGGAGGGTGTGTGGCACAGGCGCTTTGGACAGTCACGGTCCCTGCCCTTGGGAAGGAGGGCGAGGGAGACGCCTCGGAGTGGCTGCTGACATGAGACAGGTGACTCGGAAAGGTCCTGCTCCGGTTGCCTTGGTTGTGGACAGCGGTGGACAAGGTGCTGGGGGCGGTCCAGGTGCGCGCACAGCGCGGGTCTCAGTAAAGGGCAGAGGTGTCGAGGGCAGTGAGACTGGACAAGGGCAGGTGGATTTTCCGGATTCCGAGTTCATCTGTCTATTGGGTCATTCTCTGTTGAGAAAATGCGCGACCACTCGAGAGAAGAAGAGGGTGACACTAACCAAGTGTCTATGCAGGGCTGACCCGCTTCGCCATGGGAGAGAGGTCACGAGGCTTGTCCGCACTCGGTTCCCGCAGAGGCTGCAAGTAGCACGGTAGTTTCGCCCGCGCCGGGCGGGCCCTGCCAGCCTTTGCCTTCAGCGTCCTCCGGTGGCATCGTCCGGGTTTTGCCGAGCAGAAGCCGAGGACTTGAGCAACTCCCTGTGGCTTTGGAATGACCACGCCTTAGAGCTGTGAAAAACTGCCTCTGCCACTGTGGTGCTTTGGGGGCGGACAGGTTAACAAAGTGCGGGATTTGTCTGGGTTTCTACCTAAAATGAAACTGGTGATATTAGGTGCTTAAATGACGTTCTGCTAGGACCTTGGAGTGGGGATGGAATGGGGTGGGAGGGCGTGAGTGCTAGGCTTGGGACAACGCAGGATCTGCCCAATTTCAGGAAGCTCCCTCTCCGGGGCTTTCTGGAGCTCTACGTGGAAGCTCCCAAGTGAAAGCGCTGCCGCGCTCACGGTCATCTCCCCACATTATGACACTGGCGTTGCCCTCCAAACTCTAGATCCTGGCGGCCAAATCTCAACGCCCGGGCTGGAACCAGCAAGAGTCTCTGCCCGCCGTGGCCCTTTGACATAGACCCTTTTCCTTTCATTATTAGGGCATATTTACGCCGACAGGGTCCGCAGTGCGACTGGCAGGCACCTCACCTCCCCCTCGCGCCCGGTGCCAAACGCAGGGCTGCTGCGACAGCTGGGCCACAGCCTTCTAGTGCCTTCTGCCCCCTCCCTGCGGCCACACCTCAGTCATTCACCTCCTCCCCGGCCCCAAACTCGGCCGCTTTCCCTCCCCCGCGAGCTCAGGGAGCCAATCCTGCCCGGAGTGAGTGAAAGCTCAGGTCGGTGTGTAGGTGTCCGTGTGCACGCGTAGGAGCACACAAGACTGCGATCTGCGACCCTACTGCTGCCCTCCTCTCGGGATCCACCCACGTGGAACCCGCCGGCCCCCCGCGGGTTCCCAGCACCAGTCTCCCGAGCTCAACTGCGGTGCAGTTCCTCCAAGCCCCGAGGCGCCCCTGGTCAATCTCAGTTTTTCTGCATGCGGGGGTTTGGGCAGCTGGGAAGCCCATTTGTCCCCCGCCTGGACAAGGCTGCCTGGCTTCCCACTCCTTCCCGGAGCGGGAAGGAGTCCGCGGCGTCGCGGAAGACAGGAGCGTGGAAAGTGCCTCTCGGCGCGGGGACACTGTAAGTGTCCATGTCTCTCTCCCTGGCTTTGCCTACTTGGTGCAGGGCTGGAGCTGCAGGTACCGCCTGCACCAGGTAGGCACCCAACCCACTGTTCTTCCAGAGCTGGCAGCCGCCAGCCGCGGCGCAGTAGGGAGGAGGCCCCGCAGCGCGGGTTCCTATAAACCCACGTGCCCCTCGTGTGCGCGCCCCCGGCCTGCAGATGCTCCTCGGCTGGCGCCGCCAGGATTTCCGGGCGGCCCCACCCTCCCGGGCCGCCTAGCTGCCGGCATTGGTAGTCTTCCCGGCGTCTCCGCTGCAGCATCTAAGACCAGGAGCCGCTTCTGCGAGCCGCGCAGCTCCGCACGCCCGAGGGCCGCTGCCCAGAGGCCTCGCCTGCAGCCAGAGTCCCGCACTCACCTTTCCTTGTGGACCGTGGGGTTCAGTCGCTGCACAACGGCTGTTGAGCCATCACCCACGTTCTCCTGGAGGGGAAGCGGGAGGGCGTTCCCGAGGCGCCAGCACCTTCCTCAAGCCCTTGCCTGGCTTTCTGCACAGCACCTTCCTCGGCCCCCTCCCTGACAGTAGGGTAGGCACAGCTCTCGCTCTCCCTCGCGCTCGCTCGTCTTGCTGGCTGTCACACCAACGCCCATCTCTACACCACCTGTACGCATACCTGAACACCGAGAAGCCAGGGCCACTCTCTCGCGAACACCTAATGCCAACACCATGTAGCGCAGATCACGTAGCCCACAGCAAGGTGAGGGGGTGGCATTTATGGGCTAGGAGGTTTATTTAAATTTAAGAAATAGCCTTCTGCTTCTTGGCCTTAGGTGAAGGGCTGGCACTTACAGGCTAGGTGCCTTCTTAAAATTTTAAGAAATAGCCTTCTGCCCCTTGGCATTTGCATTCTTAAGAGTATTGTACTTTATTTTAGAACATATATAGCCCAGAAGCATTCATACATAATTTTAAAAAAATAAAGTGTTTTGAGACAATTGTAGGTTCACATACAGAGATTCTGTGAGCCCTTTACCCAGTTTCACCCAATGGTAACCATTCCCGAAGCTATGGTAGAATACCGCAACCAGGATACGATCCACCTGTCTTATTTAGATTTCCCCAATACTCAATCCACTCTACGTCTCTCCCTCTCTTCCCCTTCCTCTGCGTGTGTAGTTAGTTCTATACATTTTTTTACATGTGTAAGTTCATGTATCACCACGACAGTCAAAATACAGAACTGAACTTACCAGAGCATCCTTCTTATCGCCTTTAATAACCACACCTACCTGGGGAAGAGCCGCCATCCCTGATATTCACTAAGCCATTTTTTCCAATTTTGTCATTTCAAGAATGTTCTATTGAAATTATACAATAATGTAGTCTTTGGGGATTGTTCTTATGGATTCGGCAAAGTTTCCTTGAAATTCATTCAAGTTATTGTGTGTAATCAATAGCTCATCCTTTTTTATTACTGGGTAGTATTCATAGGATGGAGGTAACATAAAAGTAAACTATTTACCATTCACTTGTTGAACTGCTTGTTGAAGGATTGTTTCCAGATTTTTGTTATTATAAATGAAGCTGCTATGAACATTCCTGTAGAGGTTTTTGTGGGAACGTAATTTTTCTCTGGAATAAATGCTCAAGAGGGCAATTGCTGGGGCATATGGTAAATACATTTAGTATTGTAACAACAGCCAGTCTTTTTCAGAATGCCTATACCATTTTGCATTTCTAACAGCAATGTAACTTTTTCCTCATATTTGGCAGCATTTAGTGTTGTCACTATTTTTTATTTTAGCTATTCTATCTCATTGTGGCTTTAATTTGTATTTCCCTGATGGCCAATGATGTTGAACATCTTTTTTATATGTTGATTTGCCATCTGTATACCCTTTTTCTTTTTTCTCTTTTTGGTGAAATGTTTGTTCATATCCTTTGCCCATGTACTCTTTAGAGGTTTGTTTTGGTTTTGGTTTAACTGTGGTGTTTTGAAGAGTTCATCATATATTCTAAAAAATATCCTTTGTAAGATGTAGGATTTGGAAATATTTTGTTCCAGTCTCGAGGTTGTCTTTTCATCTTCTTTGCATGAACTGTTGCAGAACAAACCTTCCTAATTTTGATGAGGCTCACTTTATCATTCTTTCATTTTATGGATCTTGCTTTTGGTGTGAAGTCTAAGAACGTTTATTTAGCCCTAAATCTTGAAGATTTTCTCCAATTTTAAAAGTATGTCTTATGTTTCTACATTTTACATTTAAGTCTGCAATTTAGTTTTTCTATAAAATGTAAGTTTCACTTGATGTCCTTTTTTTTTTTTTTACTGTGGACACCCAGTTTTTATAGCATTATTTGTTGAAAAAGTTATTATTCTTCCATGTAATTGCTTTTGTGCACTTATAAAAAAATCATCTGGAATATTTGTGTGAGTTTATTTTCTAGTTGATCTTATATCCTGTGGCCATGCTGAATTTACCTATCATGTCTAGGAGTTTTCTATTAATCATGTTTTCTGCAAATAGAACCAATTTTATTTCTTCCATTCTCATCTATATACTAGATCTATTCTTTTTCATATCATATTTCATTGGCTAGAATGTTCAGTACTATGTTGATAAGAGTAGTGAGAGCAGATCTGATCTTAGGGGAAAATATTCAGTCTTTTATTTTAAGGCTATTGGCTGCAGAGTTTTTGTAGATGCTATTTTTAGAGACAAAGTCTCTCTGGCTCTGTTGCATAGGCTGAAGTGCAGTAGTGTCATCAACCTCACTACAGGCTTGAACTCATGGGCTCAACTGATCCTCTAGCCTCCCAAGTTGCTAGGACTACAGGCCTTGCCACCACGCCTAGCTAATTAAAAAAAAATTGAGATAAAGTCTCACTATATTGCCCAGGTTGGAGTACAGTGATGTGATCATAACTCACTGAAACCTAGATTTCCTGGCCTCAACCAATCCTCCTGTCTCAGCCTCATGAGCTCCTCAAATTACAGGTGTGAGCCACCATAATGGACATAGATGCCTTTTATCCCATTGCAGTAATTCTCTTTTATTCTTAACTTGCTTTGAGTTTTTGTAATGAATGGGTGGTATATTTTATAAAATGCCTTTTTTTTTTTTTTTTTTGTCCAGTGACATGATCCTATAATACAGTGAAATGATATCATTGATTGATTTTCAAATGTTGAACCAGCCTTGCCTACTTGGAATAAATCACACTTGGTCATGACGTATAATTCTTCTTATACCTACTTGCATTCAATTTTGTTGTGGGTTTTTGCCTCTAAGTTTATAAGAGATATTGGCATAGGCTTTCCTTTTTTACTGTGTTTCATTTGGTATCAGGCCCTCATAACATGAATTAAGGATGTTCCCTCATCTTCTGTTTATGGGATAGCTTATATAAAAGAGTTGTTAATTCTTCTTTAAATGTTTGATAGAATTATTTAGTGAAATCATTTGACCCTGCACATATTTTGAATGGGCTTTTAAATTACAAATTATAAATTTAATTTCTTTAATGGTTGGTAATAGGACTAGTCAGATCATCTCCCATTCTGATTGAGTTCTCATGGTTTATAGTTTTAAAAAATTGTTCATTTTTCTAAATTTTTGAATCTCTTCTAAGAGTAAAACATGAAGTTATTTGTAGCAGTTCTTTATTATTTACCTTTTAATGACTGCAGGATCTATAGTAACATCCCCAGTTTCATTACTGATATTGGTAATTCATGTCTTCTCTGTTTTATTTTCATCAGTCTTGTTAAGGGTTATCAATTTTATTGATTTTGTTTACAAAACAGCTTTTTGTTTTATTGATTTTTCTCTATTGTGTTCTTACTTTTTTCTCATCTTTATGTTTATTTTTTCCTTCCTCTTGTTGCTTTGGGTGTAGTTTGCTGTACTTTTCTAGCTGCTTGAGCTAAGAACATACATTGTTAGTTTGAGACTTTTCTTCTTTTCTAAATGTCAGAACTTAGTGCTATGAATTTCCCTCTTGGCACTATTTAAACTATGTCTCACAAATTTTGTCTTTATATTTATTCAGTTCTATTATATTTAAAATTTCTTCTGAGACTTCTTTGAAACATGATTTATTTAGAAGTGTGTTGTTTAAGTTCCAACCATTGGAGATTTTGTTATTTAACTTTCTTGATTCTGTTATAATCAGAGAATATACTCTGTATGATTCAAATAGTTTGAGTTTGTAGAAGTTTGTTTTATGAGCCAAGATGTGGTCTGTCTTAGTGAATGTCCTACTGGCTTTTGAAAAAAAAAACCATGTATTCTGCTGTTGTTGGGTGGAGTGTTCCACATATGTTGATTAGATCCTATTGTTTGATGATTGTGTTGAGTTCTTCAATGGGTTTACCAATTTTCTGTCTAGTAGTTTAATTAGTTGCTAAAAGGGCAGTGTGGTAATTCCCAAATATGAATATAATTTTGAATTTGTCTATTTCTTCTTTTAGCACTATCAGGGTTTTTTTTCCTCATGTATTTGGAAACTTCGTGGTTTAGAGCATACACAATTTAGATTTCTATGTCTTCTGGGGAAGTTGATCCTTGTATCACTATGTAATGGTCATCCTTGTCTCTAGTAATTTTCTTTGCTCTAAAGTCTACTTTATCTCAGTATAGGCACTTCTGCTTTTAAAAAATTAATATTTGAATGGTGTATCTTTTTTATCCCTTTAATTTCAATCTACCTATATTATAGAATTTGAGTATTCATGAATATTGTTAAAGTTTTCTTTGTTGGAAATTGATGACATTCTAAAACTCATTTTGTCCAATAAAAAGCTTATGGTTCTGTGACATTGGATTTGGCAATGAATCTTTGTTTATAATACCAAAAACACAGGTAACAAAAGAAAAAATAAATTAGACTTCATCAAAATTAAAAATTTTTGTGCTTTATAGGATACTGTCAAAGGAGTGAAAAGAATGGGAGAATACATTGTAAATCATATATGTGATAAGGAATGAATAGCTAGACTATATAAACAGCTATGAATTAATAACAATAGTAGCAAATTCAAAAATGGGCAGACACCCTAAGGCTTGGCCCAGGCAGTAACATGTCCACTGCAGTAAATTTCCGCAGAGCAAAGGAGCTAGACCTGCTTGCACTAGAAGTACAAACAGCAGCTCTACCCAATCTCAGAGTTCATACCAAGTTACTGTCCAGGCATGGATATACCCACAACCACCATTGTGCACTTTTATGGAGTATAGCATGTGGACCTATCTTTTGAAGCTATATCTCTGCCTACCCCCAAAGCCCAGTCTGCATCCTAACCCAATTGCAGAACTCCAATAGTATTATATAGACTAGAAATGCACCCTGTGACCCTTCCCAATCAGATAGGATTTAAGTGCCCAGTCAGCAACTCTGTCTGATTTCAGTGTACAGTTAGTGGCCTTGCTGGACAGTGAAGCCTAGCCAGCAGCCCCACTCAACCTGAGATCAAAGATAATGGCCCAACCACTAGAGAACTTGGGAGCAAGATCTTCCTGCCTGGGGTTGTTAGCAGCCAGCCCATCCAGAATCACAGGGTAGACTAAATAGTGAAGGTTTACCCAAAGAATACATAACAAGGCCAAAAAAGAGGCTGTCTTGTCAAATACATGCATGGGCACAGAGATTACAAAGAATCAAGGAGTTATATCACCACCAAAAGAAACATATAAATTTCTAATAATAGATCCTGAAGAAATAAAGATCTGTAAAATGATAAAAGAATTCACAATAATTATCTTAAGGAAGTTCAGCAAACTACAAAATTACTTAGTTAGAAAATTAAATGAAATCTGGAAAGCAGTGCATAAACAAAATGAAAAGTTGGACCAAACGACAATAGCAACAATAATAACAAAAACCCAAATAAACAAAGGGAAATCCTAGTGATGAAAAACATAATGACCGATTTGGAAATTTTAATAGAAAGCTTCAACAGCAAACTCAAAGAGAAGAATCAGTGAGCTTGAAGACAGATCATTTGAAATTATACAGTCAGAGGAGCAAAATGAAAAAAAAAGAACATGGAAAGGGATGAAGAAAGCTTGTAAAAATTATGGAACATTATCAAGAGAACTAGTATTTGAATAATAGAAGTTAAAAATGAGAAGAAAGAGAAAAATGTTCAGAAAGCATATTTAAAGAAACAATGACTACAAACTTCGCAAATCTGGGGAAAAATGCCAACATGCAGGTATAGGAAGCACAGAGGTATCCAATAAAATTAAACTCAAAGAGGAGTTTATGAAATATAATAAACTACCAAAAATCAAAGACAAAGTAAAAATTCTGACAGCAGCAAAATTTAACAAATTATTTATCAGGTACTACATACAAGAAAGTCTCAATACAGCTATCAGCAGAAACCCTGTAAGACAGAAAAGAATAGGGTGATATATTCAAAATGCTGAGGGGAAAAACTGCCATCAAAGAATACTTTACTCAGGAAATCTGTCCTTTAGAAATGGGGAAAAAAGAAAAACTTCCCCAGACAAACAAAAGCTAAAGGAATTTATCATCACTAGACCTGCCTTACAAAACTTACTAAAGGAAAGGATTTTTTTTTTTAAGCTGATAGGAAAAGTTGCTAATTAGTAACATAAAACATATCAAATCACAAAACTCAAAGTTATAAGTAACATATAGTCATGTTCAGAATACTATAATACTGCAATGGTAGTGTATAAAACAATTTTATCTTTAGTATAAGCATTAAAAGATGAAACTATTTGAAACAACTATAGCAAAAATTAATCATTAAAGGACACAATCTGCAAAATGATGTAAATATTGACATCAGAAACATACAATGGTGATAAAATATCAACTAAAAAAATAAGATGGAGGAGGAAAAATGTAGAATTGTTGTATGGAATCAAAGTTAAATTGTTATCAAAGTTAACTGTTGAAAAGCAGTCTATTGAAAGATTTTGTGTGTGTGTGTTTTTTTTTTGAGACAGATTGTCACTATGTCGCCCTTGGTAGAATGCCATAGTGTCACAGCTCACAGCAACCTCCAACTCTTGGGCTTAAGTGATTCACTTCCCTCAGCCTCCCAAGTAGCTGGGACTACAGATGCCCGCCACACCGCTCAGCTATTTTGTTGTTGTTGTTGTTGTAGTTGTCATTGTTGTTTAGCAGTTCTGGGCGGGTTTGAACCTGCCAGCCACGGTGTATGTGGCCAGCACCCTAACCACTGAATTACAGATGCCGAGCCTTAAAAGATGTTTTTTGAGAGCCTCATGGTAACCACAAAGGAAAAATCTACAGTAGATGCACCAAAAAAAAAAAAAAAAAAAGAAAGGATAGAAAGGATTAAAAGCATAGCACTACAGAAAACCACTGCAGATCACAAAGGAAGATGTCCAGAAAGGGAGCAAGAAAAAAAAAAAAAAAAAAAAAAGGAAAGAAAGAAATTTGTAAAATGGCAGTGTAAGTCCTTACCTATATATAATTATTTTTTCCCACTAATTACTTTGAATGTAAACAGATTAAATTCTCCATAAAAAGACATAGTGTAGCTGAATTGATAAACAAATAAGACCCAACTATATACAGCCTAGAAAAGACTTGCCACACTTTTAAAGGTATACATAGACTGAAAATGAAGGAATGAAAAAGATATTCCATGCAAATGGAAACAAAAGGCAGCTGAGGTAGCTGTATTTATATTAGGCAAAACTGTAAACAGAGACAAGGACATTATATAATGAGAAAGAGGTAACTCATGAAGGGGTATAACAGTTGTAAATATACAAGTACCCAACGTTAGAGCACCTAAATATGTAAAGCAAATATTAAAGGACCTAAAAGGAGAGATAGATTTAAATACAATAAGAGTAGGGGACTTAAATATGACATGTTCAACCATGGACATATCATCCAGACAGAGAATTAATAAGGAAACACTAGGCTTATAATACACTTAAAACCAAATGAACCTAACAAGCACATACAGAACATTTCATCCAACCGCAACAGATATACATTCTTCTAAGCTGCACACCCAACATTCTCCAGGATAGATCAGCTATTAGGACATAAAACAAGTCTGAGCAAATTTAAGAGTACTGAAAACATATGAAGTAGTTTCTGATCACAATGACATGAAATTAGAAGTCAGTAATAAAAGAAATCTTGGAAAATTCACAAACATGTATTAAACAACAACCTTTAGAACAACTAATAAGTCATAAACTAAATCAAAAAGGAAATCAAAAATATCTTGAGGCAAACAAAAATGGAAATACAACATACCAAAACTTACGTGATGCAACAAATGAGTTCTAAGAGGGAAATTGATAGCAATAAATCAGAAAAGAAGAATGTTCTCAAACAACCTAATGTTACACCTCAAGGAACTAGAAAAAGAAGAACAAGCTATGCCAAAATTAACGGAAAGAAAGAGATAGCAAAGATCAGAGCAGAAATAAATAAAATGGAGACCAGAAAACAACAGAAAAAAAATCAACAAAACTAAGAGTTTTTTTCTTGAAAAGATTAAAAAAAAAAAAAAAACCAACAAACTCTTAGTTAAATCAACTAAGAAAAACAAAGAAGAGACTCAAAATCAGAAAGGAAAGGGGAGACATAACAACTGATATTGCAGGGCGGTGCCTGTGGCTCAAAGGAGTAGGCGCCAGCCCCATATGTCAGAAGTGGCGGGTTCAAACCCAACCCCGGCCAAAAAAAACTGCAAAACAACTGATATTGCAGAAATACAAAAGAGCATAAGAGATTATTGTGAACAATTATATGATAATAAATTGAGTAACATAGAAGAAATGTATAAATTACTAGACACATACAACCTACCCAGATTTAATAATGAAAAAATTAAAAATATCACAGACCAATGACGACAAAAGAGATTGAATCATTAGAAAGACATTGTCCATCAAAAAAATGCCATGACCTGGAAGTCCTTGCCAGAGCAATTAAGCAAGAGAAAGAAATTAAAGGCATACAAATAGGAAAGAAAGATGTCAAATTGTCTGTTTGCTGATAACATGATCTTATATATCAAAAGCTTTAAAAACACTACCAAAAACCTATTAGATCTAATAAGTGAGTATAGTAAACTTTCAGGATACAAAATCAGTACATGAAAATCAGTAGCATTTCTGTACACTAATAATGAGTTATCTGACAGAGAAATTAAGAAAGCAATCCATTTACAATAGCTACAAAAAACACTTAGGAACAAATCTAACTGAAGGGGTGAAAGATATATATACTGAAAAATGATTAAACTTTAATGAATGAAATTGAAGAAGACACAAATAAATGGGAATATGGGTATCCCAAAGGTCACCATATGTATATACACAGGGAAAATGGGAAATTGTAGATAAATGTACCTTTACTTACAAAATATTCATTACAAAATTTGACAAAATATTTATAAAATATTTCTCTTATTAATATATACATATAAAAATATTAAAATATAATATAAAATATGGGTTCATTCATTTTTCCTATGTATGGCAACCTTTGGGACACCCTATATATTCCATGTTCATGGACTAGAAAAACTAATATTGTTAAATATCTATGTTAGCTAAAGCAATCTACAGATTCAATGCAACCCCTTTCAAAATTCCAATGTTATTTTTCACAGAAATTCAAAAAATGATCCTAAAACTTATATGTGACCACAAACCCTAAATATCCAAGACCCTCTTGAGCAAAAAGAGCAAAGGTGGAAGCATCACAGTACTTTCTTTCAAACTATATTACAAAGCTATAGCAAGTAAAATAGAATGGTACTGACAAAAATACATACATCAACCAATGGAGTCCAGAAATGAACTCGTATGTTTACTACCAAGTGATTTTTTCAGTGAAGGTGCCAAGAACACACAATGGGAAGTAGATAGGCTCTTTAATAGACAGTGTTGAGAAAACTGGATATCCACACACATGAGAATGAAGTTAGATGCTTATCTCAGACTATATACAAAAATCAACATAAAGTTGATTAAAGACTTAAACATAAGACCTAAAAGTGTAAACTAGAAGAAAACACAGAAGGAAAACTATTCAACATTTGTCTAGGCAATGACTTTTTAGATTTGGGCCCTAAAGCATAGGTGACAAAAGTAACAATAGATAAATGAATGGCCTCTGCACAGCAAAAGAAACAATCAACAGTATGAAGAGACAACCTATAGACTGAGAGAAAATAATTTCAGGCCATTCATCTGGTAATGGGTTAATATCTGAAATACATAAGGATCTCAAACAACTCAATTCACAAGAAAACAATTACTCAATTAAAAAGTGAGCACAAGACCTGAATAGACATTTCTCAATAGAAGGCACACAAAGAGACATCAGTTATATGAAAAAATGCTCAACAACACCAAACATTAGGGAAATGAATATTAAAGCCACAGTGAGATATCATCTCCCACCTGTCAGAATGGCTATTAGCAGAGAGATGGAATCTCTCTGCGTGTCGGCAAGAATGTAGACCCTAAATTTGATCTTAGCCAAATGGCCGAGAATTGATTGGCAAGAATGTGGAGAAAAGGGAACCCTTGTACCCTGTTGTTGGGAATGTAAATTAGTGCAGCTAGTATGAAAAACTATATGAAGGTTCCTGAAAAAATGAAAAATATAATTACTGTATGATCCAGCAATTCTACTTACGGACACACATCCAAAGTATTTGAAATTCATATGTCAAAGACATATCTGCACTCTCATCTTCATTTCAGCATGATTCACGATAGCTAAGTTATGGAATAAACAGAAGTATTTATCAATGGTTGAATGGATAAATAAAATATATGTATGTATAATGAAATATTATTCAGCCTTAAAAAGGAATTCTGTCATTTGCTACAACATGAATAAACCTAGAAGTTATTGGGCTAAGTGAAATAAGCCAGGCACAGAAGGACAGAAACCACATTATCTCACTTACATGTGGAATCTAAAACAATCGAACTCAGAGAATAGGATGGCGGTTATCAGAGGCCTGGAAATAAGGGAAATTGAGAGATATTAGTCAAGGGTACCAAGTTTCCATTAGATACGCGGCATAAATTTTTTGAGGTCCATTGCACAGCATGGTGACTATAGTTCATAATAATTTAATGCATATTTCAAAGTTGCTTAGAGTAAATTTCAAATGTTTATACCATAAAAAATAAAATTTAAGGTAATGAAAATATTAATTGGCTTGGTTTAATCATTCCATATTGTATACATTATAATAATACTTCATACCTTATACATATACATAATTAAAAAATGGCCAAAAGACTTGAATAAACATTTCATTAAAGACATACAAATGGCCAATAAGCACATGAAAAGATAAGCATCAACAGTCATTATAGAAATCTAAATCAAAATCAAAGTGAGATACCACTTCATACTTATTAGGATGGCTATTAAAAGCAAACAAACAAACAAAAAACCCCAACCCCTCCTAAACAGAAAACAAAAGTGGTGGCAGGGTGTGGAGAAATTGGAACTCTTGCGTTTTGTTGGTAGGAATGTAAAATTGTGCAGCTACTATGGAAAACAGCACTATATGGTGGTTCCTCCAAAAAATTAAACATAGAATTACTATATGACCAATTTACAATCATTCACACTTTCATATGAAGAACAGATCACAACTATGGCCCTAGATGAAGGAGGGAGGAGGGGCGTAAAGAAGGGAGGGGGAAGGTCAGTTGGAGGGAGGCTGAATGGTGGGATCACACCAATGGTGCATAATGCAAGGGTACATGTCGGATCTATTAGTATAGAGTATAAATGTCTTAACACATTAACTAAGTAAACGAGATGAGGTATATATTAACCAGTGTGATGTAAGCATTCCTAATTCTATATGAAATAAGCACATTGTGCCCCATAAATGCATTAATGTATACATGATCTATGGGTTTATGATTGAATAAAAAAAGGTAAAAAAAATTACTATATGATCAGAAATTCCACTACTGTATATACTCAAAAAATTGAAAGCAAGTAGATATTTTTATATATGTTCATAGAAGCATTGTTCATAACAATCAAATGTCCCTTAAGAGAAAAATAAATAAATAAAATGTGGTGTATACATAAGTGGAATATTTTTCAGCCTTAAAAAACAATGACAATTCTGATATTACATACTACTACATGGATGAACCTTGAAAATATTATGCTAAGTGAGTTAAATCAGACACAAAGGGACTGTAGGATATTGTAGGATTCCACTTACGTAAGATACCTAGAGTAGGCAATTCATAGAGACAGAAAGTAGACTAGGGTTTACTATGGCGGGGGGAGAGGAGGAGTTGGGGGCAATTTTTTAATGGGCACAGAGGTTCAGTTTGGGAAAAAGAAAAAGTCCTGGAAACAGATCATGGTGATGGTTATACAGGGTTGTGAATGTACTTAATGCCATTGAACTGTGAACTGTATATTTAACAATGTTAAAATGATAAATTTTATGGTATGTATATTTTACCACAATTTTACCATTTGTATGGCTTTAATGAAATGTTTATTTACCACAATAAAAAGTTATACAAAAAAAGAAAAAAAACCCTCATGGTTGTATTTGTTGGAAGTATTTATCCAACACTAGCATAGTGTGCCCACATAGCTCGTGATGGCTCACCCACAGTTCTTTCCTCATCACCACTTCATCCCAATTTTATTTTTACTTTTGACAACCTTAAGCTATTTCACTCAGGTTTCCTGCTGCATCAATTAGAAGGTATGTTTTCCACCATACGGTGATAGGAATGAAAATAGCCAAGGCATATCACTGCTCTGACTCTGGGAGGACCTTCTCCCTATCTCTCCACTTAATGTGGTTGCTGAGGGCAAAAAGACCTCAGTGAATAATCATGTTGCCTCTCCCATTGAGCGACCTCCTCATAGACAAATATGTGAGCTTGAGAATAACTGACTTGTTTTTCCTTCAAGGTTTTTTTTTGTGGCTCTTTGTATATTAGCCTTCGTTAATATGACTGTACCACTGCAAAGATAAACATACAATTATTGAAGCCATTTTTTTGTTTTTTGAGACCTAGTCTCACTATGTCACCCTCAGTAGAGTGCTGTGGCATCACAAGCTCACAGCAACCTCAAACACTTGGGCTTAAGTGATTCTTTTGCCTCAGCCTCCCAAGTAGCTGGGACTATAGGTGCCCACCACAACACCCAGCTATTTTTTGGTTGCAGTTATCATTGTTGTTTAGCTGGCCTGGGCTAGATTTGAACCCACCAGCCTGGGTGTTTGTGGCTGGGCCCCTATCCACTGAGCTATGGGCTATGCCTTCTGTTTGTTTGCTTGTTTGTTTTACAATCTCTATACCACCAGGGATGGGGAACATATTGTCTCGAGGCCACATGTAACCCTCCAGAGCCCCAAGTGCAGTCCCTCATTTGAATCAAAACATCACAGGACAAATCCCTGTGTTAAAAGGATTTGTTCTACAAAATTTACATTCAGTCAAAAGACTACACTCAAGAACTTAGAAGGCCACCTGCAGCCCTAGACCACTGCATGAAGACAGACATGTCCCCTGACCTACGGCTTTCTGATTCTGAGACCCTGATGCAGTCTAAGCAGCATGAGAACCCTTGAGCCCTGTGACCTGCCTCTAGCCAGGTCATGTGGGCAGGAGCTTGTTGAGCTATGTCGGGATGTTCCCTGTCTGTAACCTGAGCAGGTGGGACTAACAGACCCCAAAGTTTCTTTTATATTCAAAATGAGAAGATCAAAGGTCCTAGAATGTTGCCCTGTCCCTGACAAATATTCACTCTCCTCTCTTAACACAGAGAAGATTTCATATTTTGTAAAAATAGGTATTCTTTATATGACATTGAAAATCTTTTTTTTTATTTATTTTTATTTTTTTTTTTGAGACAGAGCCTCAAAAAAAAACTCTGTCACCCTGGAGAGAGTGTCGTGGCATCACAGCTCACAGCAACCTCCAATTCCTGGGCTCAAGCGAGTCTCTTGCCTCCGCCTCCCAAGTAGCTGGGACTACAGGCGTCCTCCACAACGCCCGGCCATTTTTTGATTGCAGCCGTCATTGTTGTTTGGCGGGCCGGGGCTGGATTCGAACCCGCCAGCTCAGGTGTACGTGGCTGGCACCTTAGCCCGCTGAGCCACAGGTGCCGAGCTGACATTGAAAATCTTAACCACTTAAGTATCATTCATATCAAAAGCCTTAATCTTTGTTTGTGTTTTTTTTTCATGATTGGTCTCTAACCACCAGGATGGGCTACATCATTGACAGAGCCCAGTGCAAAAGGAAAATGTGGAGCCCCTTGTTTAAAAATTAAGAATTTCAAAGTGGAGAAAGAAGAGCATTAAACCAAGCATGGACCCCTAACCCCTCAAGCACAACTAGACAGGTTGCGTGCCCATGAAGCAGGTCTTGTCTGTCTATATGTCCTTCCACACCACTCCTGGAAAAACATTCAAGATTACTGAACACCCAGAGCACATAGAGAAGTCATGTTTGTGGGTGTATTTCATACACAAATAACACCAATAGGAGGCCACCCTTCCCATCTGCTACACAGGTAGTCCCTCACGAGCAGTTTGTGTTAATGAGCAGTTCCCGATTAGTAGGGAGGCAGCACAATGGAGTGAAAAGTCTACAAAATTAGCTGGGAGAAAACCCCTCAAGATTCTTCATTTAGCAAATATTTATTGAGCATCAAGTAAGTGCCAGACCCTAGGCTAAGTATTCCACCCTGGTCAGATAAATCTGTCACCCTGGGCAATTCGTTAGTCTTTAATACCTTCATTGGGTTATTGGGTGGGAACAGAGTGTGGCCCACCTGAAAACCTTGAGAAAGGAAGAAGGCTCTAGAAGTTCAAAAACAATGAGGATATTTAATGAGGATATTTGTTTAAAAATGACATTATCAAAAATTGAGAATGAGTATATTTATTTTTTATTTTTTATTTTTACATATACATGTGTTTATTAGGTTTCCACTTTTTGCCTTCACAGAATTAAAAAGCCTTAAAATTTAATAACAATAACAGTGTTTGAGATAAGGACTAGAAACAAAAACTTCAAAAAGAATGAACGAAGATAAATACATTCAGAAAAGAAATCAGGCAGTTGCTGAATCAAAATATTGAGCAATGTTAATAATAATGCAAAGAAAGTAATATTACATTCACTTTGACAATTCACATTGTGAAATAAGAGTATGTTTATTATAGAATGCTTTAACTCTGAGGCTCAGTATGGAGTCATCAGTTAATGTCTTACTTTTTTTCCCAAAGTCTCAAAAAATAGACAACTAATATTTATAAATAAAAGTAAAAGATAATTTCAAAGAATAGATCATGCCAAATCTTATAGACAGTAGAAAAAGAAGAAATATTTCAAAGTCATTCTACTTAATCTGGATACACCTAATATTAAAATTGGAGAAAATATATTGTTATAAAGGGAAATTACAAACATATTCCCCTTATAAATGAGGATGCAATGTCCTAAACAACATATTAACAAGTTGAATTAAAAATTAATGTTTAAGCAATGTATTTTGGTCAAAATTGAATCCAGTTTATGTGAGAATTAGTCACTATTTTCTTTTCTTTTTTTGTTTTCTTTCCCTCACCCCCTCCCTCCTTCTCTCTGAGTCTGCATCCCCTACTTGGTGCTTAATAAATATTTGCTAAATGAAGAATCTTGAGGGTTTTTTTCCCAGCCAGTTTTGTAGACTTTTCACTTTATGGTGCTGCCGCCCTACTAATCAGGAACTGCTCATTAACACAATGAGTATAGATTGTAGGGTCTCATAGTAGCTTCTAGTTTTCCTTTTTTCGATTTCTTTCATCTGAACAACTCGGTGGGAGAGTCCATATCCAGAAGCCATACCAGGTCCTCCACTATCTTGCATGAATTTATAGAATTTCATCCTTGAAACTTCAAAATCATAAAAACCTGTAAAGAGGAACTATCTGGCATACTGGTTTTACAGGTTTAACACAATCACTGTAGTCTGTAAAATAAAAAGTCAACCAAATTGTTGGAAATAGAGTCAGATTTGAAATGTACTAGAAAACTTGGATATTAAAAGGAAAACTGCATTGAATCCTTTTGTACAACAAAGAATAATTTGTATAAAGCAAAAAATTACCCCTAATTTGCTTTATGTGAACACTCAGGCTTAAGCACATAGAGTTTTGTGACTGCACAAATGGGAGCCAATTTAGATTCCTCCGTGTTCCTCCTCTTCCTTTCAAGACCTGAGGATGTGCAGGTGGAAGTAGAGGTAGAAAGGGTGGGAGCATGTCAGCCTATGTTCAAAATCTACTTCCTACTCAAAGGAGGAGTATTTTTCTAAGCAAAGGAAGACAATAGGACCCAGAGCCTTCCCGGTGATGAATACTAGTGTGAGAATGGGAGCAATTTTTAAGAAGCACAGTGTGAAAAGTAACATCAATTAAACTCACAGAATTTTAGCTGTTGTGGTGAGGTGGTGTGGAGTGGAATATTCATTACCAAACTCTCAAGTAAGTGTGTGTGTGATTGAAATGATGACATTTTGAGAGGTGCAGCTTACCAGCTTCAGGTGCTCTGTAAAAGTAATATTTACAGGTATACTCTTGTATGGGGGTGGGGAGAATCTAAGAGAAAATTCCCTAGTAAGATTTATTGCTAGGTCTAAATAATGAGAGATTGTAAAAAAAAAAAAAAATTAAAGATTATCTGAAGCTAGACTTCTGGCTGGTATCAATAAAAGAGGTAAACCAGAGGACAAAAATGAGGATTGGAAAATGAAACAATGCCAAGGTTATTGTCTTCTTAGGGTGAGGATACAGTGAATCTTTCTAAAAATAAGTAGACAAATACAAATTAAATTGTATGTGTTACAGTTTAAGAATACTCCCTAGGAATATAAACCTGTTTCTTCCAGACCATTAGAGGAGAAAAGATGGAAAAACAAATGCAATCAAGTCGACAAAAGAATAAGAAACAGAAACAATAAAAATTATGGCAAAAAGAATAGATAAAGCAAGATGAAATGAATCCAAACATTAGTAATCAAAATAATTGTGAGTGGCTTAAATTCATCTGAAATTCATCTGCTTAAAGATTAATTGGCTTTAAAAATTCAAAGCTAGATAGATACTATTAGAGATAAAGCAAGGCATGAGAATTTTTCCCCCAGTACATATAAAAGTTATGTTTACAGTGTGCTGTAGTCTAATATGTGTCCAGTAGCATTAAATCTAAAACGCAAGATGCATATCTTAATTTAAAAACACTTTGATTCTAAAAAATGATAGCAATCATCTGAGCCTTTGGCGACTCATAATCTGTTTGTTCATAAGACAAGAGTCTTGCGTCATAAATGTTGATGGCTACAGATGGATGTTGGTATTGTTGGTTGAGGTAGCTGCAGGAATTTGAAAAAATAAGACAAAGGTGAAATTTCTTGCATCCAAGGACTCTTCTTTTCATGAAAGATTTCTCTGTAGTTTGTGAAGCAATGGCATTTTACCCACACTTGAACTTCTTTCAAAATTGGAGTCAGTCCTCTCATACCCTCCTGCTGCTTTGTCAACTAAGTTTATGTAATATTCTAAATTTTTTGTTGTCATTTCAACAATGTTTACAGCATCTTCGCCAGGAACAGAAACCATCTCAAGAAACCACTTTCTTTGCTCATCCATAGGAAGCAATTTATCCGTTCAAGTTTTATCCCAAAATTGTATTATAGCAATTCAGTCACATCTTCGTGCTCCACTTCTAATCCTAGTTCTCTCTTGATATTTCCACCAAATCTGCAGGTACTTTCTCCACTGAAGTCTTGAGCTCCTCAAAATCATCCCTGAAACTTAGAATCGACTTCTTCCCAACTCTTCTTAAGGTTGAGACTGTGACCTCCTCCCATGAATCATGAATGTTGCTTCTGATGTCTAGAATGGTGACTCCTTCTTTGCTTTGCCCATACCCATCAGAGGAATCACCATATACAGCAGCTATAGTCTTACAAAATGTAATTTCTGAAATAATAAGACTAGAAAGTCAAAATTACTCCTTGATTCACAGGCTGCAGAATGGATGTTGGGTTAGCAGGCATAAAAACAACATCCATATCTTTGTACATCGCCTTTATAGCTTTTGGGTGACCAGGTGCATTGTCAAGGAACACTAATATTTTGAAAAGAATCTTTTTTTCTGAGCAGTAGGTCTCAACATTGGGTTTGAAATATTTAGGAAATCATCCTGTAGACCAGTGGTTCTCAACCTTCCTAATGCCGCGACCCTTTAATACAGTTTCTGTGGGTCACGACCCACAGGTTGAGAACCTTAGCTGTAGACTGATGTGTTGTCATCTAGGCTTTATTTTTCCACTTATACAGCTCAGACAGAGTAGATTTAGCATAATTCTGCAGGGCCTTAAGATTTTTTAAATGGTAAATGAGCATTGGCTTCAACTTAAAGTCACCAACTTTAGCATTAGCTGCCAAGAGGACAGTTAAAAAAACTTCAAAGCTTTGGAGTCAGTCATTGACTTCTCTTTCCTACCTATGAATGTCCTCTATGGCATCTTCTTCCGAGATGAGGTTGTTTTATCTACATCAAAAATCCGCTGTTTGGTGTAGCCACCTTCATCAGTGATCTTACTGGGACCTCTTGGATAACTTGCGTCAGTGTTTACATTAGCACTTGCCGCTTCACCTTGCACTTTTTGTTTGTTTGTTATGGAGACCATTTCCTGCTCTAAACTTCAGAAACCAGCCTCTGCTAGTTTCAGACTTTCCTTCTGCAGCTTCCTCACCTCTCTCAACCTTTTCAGAATTGAAGAGAATTGGGGCCTTGCTCTGGATCAGGCTTTGACTGGGCAAGGCATGGGGGAAAGTTTCTGGGGGTGATGTTAATGTTTTAGCCTTTGTTAGAGTTTAGTGTGACAAAGGCATACAATTTGTCAAAACTCCACAGATGTTCATTTAAGATCTGAGCATTTTGGCTTGGCGCCTGTGGCTCAATGGGCTAAGGCGCCAGCCACGTACACCTAAGCTGGCGGTTTCGAATCCAGCCCGGGCCCGCCAAACAACAATGACGGCTGCAACCAAAAAATGGCCGGGTGCTGTGGCGGGTGCCTATAGTCCCAGCTACTTGAGAGGCGGAGGCAGGAGACTCGCTCGAGCCCAGGAATTGGAGGTTGCTGTGAGCTGTGATGCCACAGCGTTCTATCCAGGGTGACAGCTTGAGGCTCTGTCTCAAAAAAAAAAAAAGATCTGAGCATTTTACTACACATAAGCTTTACATAAAATATTAAAATTCTAAAAAGTATTTGACTCTAATTAGTTATATGCATGTTGAAGTAATTAGGAGGAGGTGAATTGATTTCTCAAATTAATTGGAAATACATTATAAATTAGATGTAGTAATGAATTGACAGAGAAATGGATGTACGATAAAGCCAGTGTACAAAAATGTTAATGATAGGATCTAAGTAGTTAGATACAGATACTCAAATTTATTTACCCTTTGCTGTTTTAATGTGTTGGGAGAAAAAATAGATATACTCTTTAATGCATCCTATTACATCTAGTTATTTATCCTGAAGAAATACACTTTAAATGTGTACCAACAGGCATATAAAAGGGTAGTTATTACAATAGTGTTTGTAGCGGCAGAAAATTAAAAGGAGTGGGGCAAGTGAAAGCACATGGTTAAATATACTATGTTATAAAGAACACAAAATTGCAAAAGTTACAAAAAAGAATGATTTAGGTCTATTTGTGTTGACATAGAAAGATCTCCAAGGTACATTTTAAAGTAGCACAGAACATTATAGACTAAGAAGTATTATGTATTCCTCTTTATTAAAATTTAAAAATAGTACGACATATGTATACATATAGATGTATATGAATATTTGGAAAAAGATCTACAGTAAGAATCAGCACATTTTTATATGAATGGCCAGATAGCAAAAATTTTAGGCCCTCTAGGACATACCAATTCTGTTGCTGCTACTGAACTTAGACACTGTAGTGTGAAAGCAGCCACAGCTAATACATAAATGAATGAACACAGCTAAGTTACAATAAAACTTGATTCGTAGAATCAGATGATGGGCCAGGTTCTGCCTGTGGTCCATAACTTGCCAACCTCTGATTCAGCAATGTGATTGATTGCAATAGTAGACCCAATTCCTCACCCTTCTGATACATATCCATGCAGAAAAAGACACTGCTATGTGTCTTTGTTTTACCCTTTCCTGCGGACTTTGGGGTTAGCCATGTGATTTTCTTTGAATTAATAGAATGTGTGCTTCAATTTGCTGAGTGTGATGCAAGCAGAGGCTCGAAAGACACTGATGCAATGCCACTTACCCATTCTTGTGCTCTACTGTTACTCTGAGAACATGCTTGGGATAGCCTGCTGGAGGAAGAGAGACAGGGAAGAGAGTCTAGACTCCACAGTTGTCTCAGCTGAGGCTACCCTAGATTGGCTGACATATGACTGTCAGACATGCAGGCAAACCCAGTCAGAATGAGCCACCAAACTGACCACACCAGACATGTAAGCAGTGCATGCCACTGAATTTTTGTTATGCAACAACAGCTAGCTGATACGGAAACAAAGCACACCCAAATAATAATATCGATTACTCTTGAGACAAGGAGAAGAACGGAGATAGCTTTTGTGATTAAAAAGAAAAGAATACATTTAACAAAGAAAAATTGAGTAGGGACTTTCTTTGGAAGGTCAGGCAGAGGCACAGCACTAGTAGAGGACAAAAATCTATTTGCTATTTCTTTTCTTCTACTTTTACCATCTTTCTATTTTTCTTTTATCCTCTGCCTATAAATATGTCCAAATCTTTTGCATTCTCAGAAAAAAAGAAAAACCCTTCTCTTGCTCTTATAACCTTGTTTAGCTTTTAATCTAGTTTTTTTTTTTTTTTTTGGTTGCAGCCATCATTGTTGTTTGGTGGGCCCGAGCTGGATTTGAACCTGCCAGCTCAGGTGTACCTGGCTGGCATCTTAGCCCGCTGAGCCACAGGCGCCGAGCCACAAAAAATTCTTAATTTTATAAATAACAAAGGAATTAATGCATGCATGTACCAATAAAAATTTAAACAGTGTAGAAGGCCTAGAGTAAAAAACAAAACTTTTTTCCCCTGCCCACCACCTCTCCACTAGGGCTGCTCCCTGATGCTTTAAAATGAGTCTGTTATTTTCTGGTGGTCATCTACATTTTTCTAAGTAACATAACTTATAATTCTGTTCCTTGACTCATGTATTTTGGTTCTTCTATAGGAATAAGTATGACATTTAGGTAAATATACTACCCTTCTGCCCTCACCCTGCCTTCAATAAATCATATATTTTAAATTTTTTTTTTTTTTTTGCAGTTTTGGCTGGGGCTGGGTTTGAACCCACCACCTCCAGCATATGGGGCTGGCGCCCTACTCCTTTGAGCCACAGGCGCCCCCCTATTTAAAAATTTTTAGTTCTGTTTTTATACTGTTACAGTTTTAAATAACATTCTAAAATACGTATTTCCTTTCCTGACAGTGGTTTTACATTTTTAAAATTTCAGATTAACATGAGGTACAATTAGGTTACATTGTTTGCATTTGTTAGGTAGCGTCCAAGTTGTAGTCACGCCCCTTGCCCAGGAGGTGTGCCATGTACCCTTACATTGTGCCTGTTACGTAAGAGCACACGAGTGCAAGAGTATATTTTTATTAGTCTTACGTACATCCAAGAGCGATAACCCAGTCCCTCAGCTGTGTAGTTCTCACCTTAACTCCCTTTCAGAGGCAGCCGCCTCTAACCGCCAGCTGTGCAACCTGGGCACCTGGGCTGCGACTGGAATGCAAATGCTGAGGAGTAGGTTTGTGACGGGGCTGGGTTTCTAGCAAGTTCCCAGGTGATGCTGACGCTGCTAGAGCAGGGATCACATTTTGCATAGAGACATATTGGGGCTGTCAAAGGGTCCCTGGTCACATGGGCATGGGTTCTGAGGTAGGATTTAGACAAGTCCTGCTGTAAGGTCTGGGCTAGCAGGATAGGGAGGCTAAGTGGGGCAGCCTCTTTTCCTCCCAAGCCTGCTTCTTCATCTTAAGCAATAGCCTCAAAGTCATCTTCATCTGAATGCATGCGAAAAAATCTTTATTACAAAGGACTTTCCAGTGGCCTAGTTTGACTTATTATAGTTCCTGAGATGCAGAGTAAGTTCCAAGGTGAAGCTTGTAACCCAAGGAAAACACAGAGGTGCCGCTTGCAGTGGTTCTCCCTATATTAAAGGGCCACGGCCTTAGGAAGGGTGAAAACCACTGGTGGAGGAAGGGACTGTCCACGAAGTCTCTTTCCTCTGTTTGGACCCAGCTCCCGGCTCTGCTCCGAGGTCATGGTACCTTATCATAGCACATCCAAAAGGCTGATATCTGGCACTCTCTCTCATGGTTTCATCTGCATTCGGCGAAGTTAGTAAGGACTCTGACTAACCATGAGAGGAGTCATACTTGTCTTAGTTCAAGTTCCCTCAAAAACCAACCCTGAGATAAGGAAGCAAGCACAAATAGTTTATTTGGGAGTTGAACCTAGGAAATCCCAAGAAGAGGAGCAGGGAAAGGAAGAAAGCCAATGAGGAATATGGAGTAAAGCAGGTTACCGCTGTCCCTGGGATTTAATTCCTTCAAGCAACTCTAGGAATCCATGTAAAGTACACAACTCAGATGTGTCCCACCAGAGGGCAAGGGGACTGGGGGATTCACATAACCCCTTGGATATGGGTTGTTCCTAGGTGGGTGCTTTCCCTGGTACCCAGGGCCTCTTGCTGCAAGAGAAAGCCCCGAGGTAGAACAAAGGGGCGCAGGCAACCGGAAGTCGTGCCCAGCCTCCAATCTTTGCAAACAGCTCACACAGGGTGAGGGAGTGAGTCTGCCCGGCAGCGGCAGCTGAAGCTTCGAGGACTTTGATGAGTGTGGACCTGGCAGGGGACCAGCTGTCTCTCACCAGGGAGGGTATTTGTGATCCAAGTGTCCTGAGCCCAGAGGTGGGACAAGTGTAGGGACCTCTGGCCTGGCACCCCTATGGGTTTACACTGGGGAACAATCTGGTCTGTTCCTCCCTCCACAGAATCTGCCCTGCACCCTGCTCATTGGCTTGACTTCCCTGGGAATGTGTGTCAAGGAGATAGATCTGTGGAGAAAAGCCACCCGGAGGGGCTATTTTCAAAGGGACTATTTTAAGGCTGTACTTCCATCCCGCCACATCCTGACATTCGGTATATTTAGCAACATCCATAGACAGGGCTAATGGATTTTTAGTTGCAAATCATTATGATTCAAAGCACTGCAGTCTTTATTTTCTTTTATATTGCAACTAAGTCACACACACACACACACAAACACACGCATGCACACACACATTAATAGCTACCTTGTGTTTATACACAGAAAATGCTTCTAACCAAAGCAATCTCTCTAGTTAAACTTACAAGCCTCTGCTCCTGAACCCTTTCTGTGTGGAGGAGGGGCTGGTGCGGCAGGTTAGCACGTGTTGCCTTCACACTGTGCGTGAAATGCACATGTATTTGGTCAAAGAAAAGAATGCACACAAGGTGTTTTGAATTGACAGCCCGAGACAGGAGCCATTTAACATGCCATTCTTTGCCGCCTGCTCCTGTATTGCAGAGCACTGCTGATTTGCCTTACTGAATACAAATGTATATTGTCCCTTCCACTAATATGATTTCTTTTCATCCCATGAATTAATCTCCTTTTGCCAGCACAGTAAAGCCTATAGAGTAACAAGTTCCAATGTCAAGAATCAAAGCTGCAGTAGGCTCAGGCTCTCTGATGGCAGGCTCATTCCCATGCAGCTCCACGGGCTGTATTAATTAGCTACAGACAAAATAGGAATCACAGAATCAAAAGCAATATCCTCAGTTCACCTCTGCCCTGTAGTCATCGTGCCAAAACTTCCCACTTCCTCTCATGATTGGGTGAGTTTTGGGGTCTTGGTCTCTCCATTCTGAGAAACTATCCAAGCACTCCACTCTGCTGTTTTTAAAACGGGCTGTCTGGTGTCATCATTTGAGCCTGGACTCCACTCTAGACTAGAACCACATTCTTCAACTTACACATTTGGTCTCATGGGTATGGCATCCTTACAGAATAATGCATAATGCCTGACATGGTGGAAACTCAGAAAATACAGGGTGGAGTGCAGAGATGGCATATGTGAGTATACTCCACGGTGTAGTGGAATACACAGAGTGTATGCTGCGGAGTGCCCTGGTGTACACAGAGTGTATGTAAGTATATTCAGCAGTGCAGCGGAATGCACAGAGAGTATTTGTGAGTGTGCTGAGAAGTGCAGTGCTTGGACACTCCAGAGAGTATATGTGAGTATGATCCAGAGTGGAGAGCTGTGCAAAGACTGCATATGTGACTACACTCAGGAGTGCACAGAGAATATATGCGAGTATGCTCAGGAGTGCAGTGAGGTACACAGAGAGTACATGTGAGTATGCTCCAGAGTGCCATGGGGTGCACAGAGAGTATGCCCAGGAGTGCATTGGAGTGCACAGAGAGTACATGTGAGTATGCTCCAGAGTGCAGGGGAGTGCACAGAGAGTGTAAGCAAGTATGCTCCACAGTGCAAAGGAGTACACAGAAAGTACATGTTAGAATGTTGCATAGTGCAGTGGAGTGCACATTGAGTATATGTTAGTAAGCTCCAGAGTGCAGAGCAATGTACAGAGAGTGTAAGTGAGTACGCTCAGGAGTGCAGTGGTTGGACACTCCAGGGAGTACATGCGAGTATGCTCCAGTGTACAGTGGAGTATACAGATAGCATATGTGAGTATGCTGCATAGTATCGCAGTCACTAGAGGGCCCAGCTCCCTTGGGGCCTGAGACCTGGGCAAGAACAGCCCTGCTCTGTGGTAGGATGGATCCATCCTTATGTACATCTTCAACACTATCATGATCAGGCTCCAATCGCTGATCACTGAGTAGATACTAGAACAGTGGTTCTCAAAGTGTGATGCTTGGACCAGCAAGAGCATCACTTGAAACAGGTAGAAATCTACATTCTAGGGCTCCATCCAGCCCAGCTGAATCAGAAGCTCCGGGCCCAGCAATCTCAGTGATTCTAGTGCACGGTTAAATTTGAGAAGCCTTGGATTAGGGATTAACAGCTCAGGCTCCGGAGCCAGACTACCTGAGGTACAATCACAGCTGTGCAAACTTTAGGGTCCTCAGCACCCCACTGACCTCACCAAGGCCCCTCAGTGCCCTCATCTTAAAAATGGGAGGTGTTAGTTTGGGTGCCCCCATAAGAGACCTGGAAACACAGATTTAGGCAAAAGTATTTCATTTGGGACGTGATCCCAGGAAGAGGGAGTAGAGGGAGGAAACCAGGGAAGAGGTCAGAATAGAGCCTGATTGGTAACAGGAGCAAATTCCACAGAAGACTCTTCGAGATGTGGGAATAAATACCCAGTATTTATTGTTGTGACTAGCCCATCAGTAGGATGAATCTGAGTTGTATTCTATAAACTCCCCTCCTTCCTTGGTTCAGCATCACTCTGGCCTGTCTTGTGCATGGGCCTGGCCTGGGGCCACAAGTCCTCAGGCATGGTTCTGCATGTTAGGGGACTGACTTCAGGTGGGCTGCAGGGACACGGGCAGGGCACTGATGGAGCCCACCACATGGATAGTTTGTGTTTACCTCCTAGTGACAGTGTGAGGATTGAAAGAGGTAATGCAGGCGAAAGTGTTTGCAACAATGTCAGGCACATCAGTGGACTTAGCTTGGCTCATCCTTGTCATAATCCTCTTGTCTGCTTTTTCTCTCCTCTTCTGCATCCAATCTGCCAGGAAATTTTGTTGGTTTTATCAACAAAATTGATTGATTTTGGTCAATCAATTGACCAAAATTGGTTGGTTAGTTCTATCTTCCTGGTGTCTAACCCACTTAATCCTCCTCTGTAACAACAGTATGATGATGACAATGATGACTGTTACTACTCTTTAGAGTTGAGGACAGTGAGATCCAGAGATGTTTAGTAAACTTGTCTAAGGTCACCCCACTGTTAGATAAGTCACAAGGATTGGAGTCAGGGTCTGTCCAATCCCAGAGCCCATGCGTCCAACAACTGTACGATTCTGTTGCTCACAAATCAATTTCCCATGTGTGTTCTCCTCAGAGCAGTCATTTAGGGGCAGATTTGGAGAGACTGTGTGCAAACTGTGCCATACTCATGACATGTAGTTGTTGGGAATGTGGGTGGCCAGGGGTCTTGGGACCCCTTACTCTCTGATGGAACCCTGAGCCCTCATAGAGTAAGTTCCCAACTAAGACAAAGACACTATCCTCCAAGCAACTGTTTCTCTGCCTGATAAATTCTTCAGAGCTACATTAAACAGGAATAGGTATACCTGATAACAGCCCTACGGTCATTCCCAGGTCTTGGCACTGACTGAAGAACTGTGTCATCTCTTGACCAAGCCCACCCTGAAGTTCAAGCTCTCAGGTCTCCCTGGAGCACAGATAGACATTGTCTGGATTCAGGGGATTGAAGCAAGTTTTGTCTATCTGTCTGCATAAAGCAGTGTGCCAATTAAACCAAGCAGTGTCTTCTTACCTTGCAACATCCATCTAAATCCTAATCACTAAGCCCCTGTCTTCAAAAGAAACAAAAGTAAATAAATATTAATGTATACAAGCAAGGTGCAAATAGACATAGATGGGGAAACCCCTTGAGGGCAGGAGCTGACCTTGGTCATAGTATGTCTATAGTTCCCAGAGCAGTGCCTGGTATCAGTAGATGCTTGCTAGCTATTCCTGAATGAATGACATGGAGGAAAATAATGGTGGCAAGCATGGACCAGTTGATATTTCAGAGAGCTACAATCCTGACCCTTCCAGAATCCCCAAGCTTGCATATCCACTGTGCAAATGATTGCTCCCACAGGATGTAATACAGTAAAAGTGACAAATGTAAGCACCTCCCTTCAGACCCTTGAACAGGCATTAGAAGGCCTTGGTGAGACAAGGAGCCATGTGAGCCCCCACACACTACCTAAGTGATTTGCTCCTTAGGGACAAATGTATACATGTTGTTTTAAGTTGGGTTCTCCCAGAGGCTGACCCCAAGACAAGACAACTGGAGAATTCTGCTCCTCAAGACAAGAATTCAAGTACAAGTGGTCAATTTGGGAGAGATCCCAGGAGGCCATTTGAGGGGATAGAAAAGTGACTCAGGGAAGAGAGGTCAATGCAGGAGCCTTTTGTGAGCAGGTCACCATTGAGGGCAACTGGGCCCAGTCCCACTGGGACCTCTGGGAGACTGTGCAGGCACCTCCCAGACCTTTCAAGGAAGGCATCTGGGTATGTGCCCCTTCTGTGTGCAGTGGATGGTGCTTCCAAGGCCACTGACTCGCCAGCATTTCCAACTTTCTGTGCATGCACAGAGCATGCTGCCGTGACTGGAAAGATGTCCTCAGGCAGAGCTGTGAGTGTTCAGCTGGCATGTCTACCTGAGCCCCACCTTGTATGAGTGGACACCAATCACGTCTGCTACATATGTCAGGGACAGTTGAACTGATCGTACAGAGGGGAAGCTGCAGGTATTGCCATGATTGTGCTACAGTTGTGTTTGGTTCCATGCGAATGAGTACAGAGGTAGGAAAGTGATCCCTGTGTCCACTGAGCCTGCAATGGGGGGACAAGATGGCCCAAGGAGCCCCCATCCCTTTCCTGTCATGCTCAGAATGTAGAAGAGGAGAAAAGCATACACACACACACACACACACACACACATATATATTCTCTGTCCCACTCATGTGCCAGTTGTGGCCATGGGAAGAGCACAGCCCTGCCCCCACCAGTTCCTCGAGAAGCCAGGAGCCAGAAGATTTTTTTTTTTGAGACAGATCCTCAAGCTGTTGCCCTGGGTAGAGTGCAATGGCATCACAGCTCACAGCAACCTCCAACTCCTAGGCTTAAGCAATTCTCTTGCCTCAGCCTCCCAAGTAGCTGGGACTACAAGTGCCCGCTACAACACCCGGCTATGTTTTTGGTTGTAGTTGTCATTGCTGTTTGGCAGGCCTGGGCTGGATTCGAACCCACCAGCTCTGCTGTATGTGGCTGGCGCCTTAGCTGCTTGAACTACAGGTGCCGAGCAAAGCCAGAAGTTTTTAATTGCAATGGAAGAAAAGGAAAAGGCACCTTCTGTGGCAGCCAAGAGGTGTGGAGATTGGGTCTGTCTTCAAAAGAGAACTTGCCCTTCAGCTGGGAGGAGAGCGGTGAGCTGGCGGTCCCATCTGGAAATGCCTTAAGTCCCTGACTCAGCTCCAAATTAAAGCCACACTTTCCCGGCTGATGACTAGCAAGGTGAGGGCACTACAGTCTGACTGGTTTTGCCCAACACACAGTCCTCACTCTGGAACTCGGTACCAATCACACGTGTCACCTCCCAGTAAACACCTGTGCATGACTCTGCCTCCACACGCTCACTCACACCCCCCACTAACCATGTACATACCGGGGGCACAGGGGAGAAAGAGAGAGAAGAAAAGGGAAAAATGTTCCAAGTGTTAAAAATTGGTACATGTGAATAAAGAACATATGGATGTTCATTGTCCTAGTCTTGTAACTTTTCTCTATATTCGACATTTTTAAAATAAAATCTGTGGAACAGAACAGGAAGTGGGGTTCTCTGAGAATCGCTGTCTCCGGCCTAGCGCAGCTGATAAGCCTGGTATTCCCCCGCCTCCCGCCGGCCTGGGCCTGACCGGGCGCCCCTCTCAGCCGCATCTCTGGGAAGCAGGTGTTTGGCTTCCAAGGAGGGCTGGCTAAGCGCTGTACGCGGGAGCAACAAGCCAGTCTGGGCGAGCCTTAGGGGAGCAAATGGCGCTGCCGGATGCTGAAACATCCCGCGGGTCAGCCCCCCGGCCCAGCGAGCCCCGCTTGTCTGTGGTGGGGAGCTCCGCGCATGCGCGGGGTGAAGGCCGGGGTGGGCACAGAGCCTTTCCAGGGCACAGGACAGTCTCTGCTTTCAAATGGAGAAGAGGCTGGCCCTTAGACGAGCCTCAAAACATGTGAACGACCACGGTGTACATGTGTTGAATGTCTTCTTGGGATCCCTTAGCAGTGTGGAAATAAATCTATGGGGAACAATGCAAATGCCAGTTAGCTCAGTTCTCCCCAGGGACACCAGACGCCCTGGTAGACCTGGGACAGTCCTTGTTGCCTGATCATATCCAACCCCAGAAGTGTCCTGGTTTAGACTGAATTATGTCCTGCTTCTCTCCCCCTGATGCTTCTTGTCATTCCTTGGTCAAACATTTGTGGTGGCTTCGAGGTTCTGAGCTCCTTCCCGAGAGGGCTGGCAGTACGGTCGCCTGGGGCGTGGAGAGGAGGACGCTGTCCTGGCAGGGCAGAGAGAGCAGGGGCTTTGCAGTCAGACAGAGTTCCTGTCAGCCAAGTCACAGGAACTTTTGTGACTCAGTTTCCCACCTTTAAAATGGGGACGGAGCGTGTGGCGAGTCTTTCAGGATGCCGTAAGGATGAGCTGCGGGGAGCGAGCAGGGCGCAGCACACGGTGTTTTCAGTAAGTGGCTTTTTTATCCTTAACAGGGGACCTCCTCGGGACCTGTGGCTCAGAGTCTCTCGTGCTGTAGAGTGGGCTGCATGCCCGCATTTTCTTCCTTGTCATAGCTCCTTTCCGTCTGCCTTCAGAGAACTGGTGAGCCTGCTCTGTGACATGGCAACCCCTTTCTGCTCCCGTCACAGGGAGTATTGCAACACTCCCTGGAGATCAATACCATTTCGTAGGTAAAGAAACTGGGGCCTGGAGAGGTGTAGGTATTTGTCATTCACGAAAATTCCTCACAGGGAGCCATGTGGCTTAAGGAAGGATAGCTGAGACCGGTTACATAATTGGTGGGGCTCAGTGCAAAGAAAATGAGGAGGCCCTTATTCAAAAGTTAGTAAGAATCTCCAGATACGGATAGCAGAGCATTAAACCAAATTCGGGGCTCTTCAATGAAAGGGGTTCTGAGCAACGACATGGGTGCAGACCCACGAAGCTGGCCCTGAGTCTAGTCCTGGGATAAGTAGCTGTGGTGAGCAGGTGACGCCTCAAGGGCAGGCACAGACAACAGCAGGCGCCTCCAGCTGCACTAGGCACGCCACCTGAGATGGGCGGGCTCTGCTCCTGATGGCAGAAGGAGGGATCTGGCGGGGTGAGGAGGGCGTGCTGCACTGTGTGACTACACTTGTGTCTGCACCGGAGTCCGTTAAAACACTCAGCAACTGGTAGAGGTGGAGAAAGACAGAGGCCCCGCTGCGGGGCGCTAAGAAAGTGGGCCTCAGAAACTCACAGAGGCCTCAGGGGAGGGCTTAGGGCTGTCGAAGGGATTGGACAACTGAGGCAAGTTTGCAGAGCTCTCTGCCTGGTGAGCGAGGTTCTGGTGCTCAGGGCAGGTGTCTGCAGGGCAGTGGGAGGGCTCGCAAGGGGTGCCCGGGCTCCTCTGCTCCTGCTTGAACAAAATAAGCCAGCCTGTATCTGCTTGATATGGGGGCTCCACTTGGAAGCCACTGGCTAGAGGGTTACACAGTGGGAGCTCCCCCAGTGCACCTCTCAGGGGTGGGCAGGTGGAGGTGGATGTGGAGGCCTGATCCCTGAGTCCCTCTCACAAGGCGAAGCAGCTGCCCGAGGGAGCCAGCCTGCAGCGGCCTTGGCTCCCCAGGATAAAGCAGGTGTCCACATCATCTTGGGCTAGTGGAGAAACAGCCGTCAGTTGCAGGTCTTCCTTCCTTTAGTTTGGGAGTTCAGCAGTAGTGTTGGAGAATTCCAGTGGCAGATAATGTGAATGTGTCCCCAGCCTCTCTTTCGAGTGACATGGACAGAGACTGTGAAGGTCTACAAAGCTCATGAACACCAGAAATTTCTCTGTGGCACTCTTGTTCACACACAGAAACTGTCTTCAAAGGCTTTGGGTCAGGTCCAGCTCATGAATGGTAGGTTATTTGACCTGCACAGCTTCAGAAGGTATTTAGACACAATGTTAAAAAATCAGAAATGTCATGTAAAACTTTGGATTTGGGATTTTCCTAGAGAAAAGTGCCAGCTTTTGACAGCCTCCAGCCACATTTCGACATGTGACTTAAACTTACTGCAGTGGCACAGAGGGTGCCCCCTTCAACCGGCACAGTTCTCCATTCCCCAGGCCCCCCCAGCCACATCATGCACCTTGTCACAGCCACCTGGGCTTTGAGCACACCTGCCCTTGCATTGGTGATGTTCATGGGAATGCCATAAACACACCTGGTGTCCCCAGACATTTCCCATCTGTTATTGGACCTTGAATGTCATTTAGCACATAACTCATCTCTGAGCATGGGTCTCTGACCAGGGCTTTAGAAATAAGAGAGTTTGCTTAATTTTAGAGTCAAATGCTTCATCTTTTTTTTTGGCAAGGTGAGAATTTTGCAACATAAATGTGTACTGTGAGTGCAGGTTCTTAAGTCTACATTCAGAAATCAACTTGCTCCTTACAAACTTCATGCTGAGTCAAGGGGACTTACTTTTTTCAGCAACCTTCTCAAGAGCTCTCTGAGAAGGGCTATCTTTGGGCTCCATGCTCTCTCTCTGGCCCTGTGTTCCTCTCTCTCTTTGCAAAATGAATTCAGCCAAAGACCCGTGTGGCGGATTATCTCATTAGCAGAGCCCTCGCAGGAGAGGAGTGGCTGGATGCTAAGCATGTCGATAATTACGTCCTTGGTTCGAGGCCAGAACCCCCTCTCTCTACCCGGCTGCGTGCCAGAGACCGCAGGCTTCCGCAGCCCCGCATGGGCTGAGAGAGTGGAGCCCCAGCCTCCCACTCTGGAGAAGCGAGCTATTTCTGTGTGTGTATGTGGGAAGGGTGGGAAGACGGAAAGAAAAGTGAGAAAATGTATGTAAGCAAATATTTCAAAGAAAAGAGGGGGAAGCTCATCTTTAAACAGCATTATAAAATAATCGATGCGATCCTGCCAGACCCCAAAATGAACAACAAGCCCCATGTCCCTTTGTAGCCCAGGGAGACATTAATTATTGCCAGTTTCAGCCTCGGCGCAGTCTGGATGTCCTCGGGAAAATGAAGCCAGTTTGAGTTCCCTGCTCACCTGCCTGGAAATGATCAGTAAGGCAAGCTGCGGTCAGCCCAGGCTGCAGAAGATGAAGGTGCTCCCTGTCACCGCAGTCTTCCAGGGTCGCGCCTGGTATTGAACGTGTTTAGCGCAATGCCAAAATGCGCTTTGGCCTAATTTACTTACAGGAACAAAGGATGATGCTAAGAGAGGCAAGAGGGGAAGCTATGAAACTGAGGAGTTAATTTGGTTTGTTTGACATGCAGGAGAAACAAACACGCAGGTTTGCAGCTCAACCAGAGCCATTTCTTCTCATCAGCTTAGACGTGTTCCACCCATTCTAGAACCAGCCCCTCCCTTCCTTGTTTCCTTCACTTTTAAGGGGCAAATCGAAAGGGTACATGATGAGGCTTTGAGTGAATATTGAGTGACTAGAACAGAGATGAGAACACGGTGACAGAACCAAGTCAGCTGCTTATTGGGGACAAATGTCTACAAGTGACTCAAACCAAATGAAATTGCACTAAAAAAGAAAAATCACTTTCGGTTTTGAGAGTATTTTGACATTCAGGCTTTTCCTTGTTTCAGAAAGCACATAAATTTGCTACTGCTTTAGGCTTTTGACTCATATTCCAGTTAAAATACTAGGGATTTGGCTCCATTTAAGTTAAGTAAACTGAATTTTTTTTTCCGGGTTTGGTCCTCAATTGGGTCGAGACCCAGGAACACATGAACACCAGCTCAGAAACACACACATTTCAACATGGCAAAGCTCACTGGAGCCAAATAGTCTGGCTGCTGATGAAAATAACTCAAATCAGATCTAATGAATGGGGACTGTCCAGAGAGGATTGTACTTACTCACAGGAAACTCAGATTAGGCAGTTTAGGAACCAAACTTTGATGACAAGCTGGGAATCGGTGATATTAAAGAATTACCCAGTGAGAATTGCCTCACAGTGGGTTTAGATGTGTTTATTGGTGTGGGCTATTAATGTGGTTAAAGACAATCTATAGTTTGATGCATCCTTCCGTAGTGGATGTTGTTGGTAACCCACTCCGATCCCTTTGCAGTGAAAGTGCGCCTGGCCTCCAGCTGATGTGAGTGTTGGCTGCTGAGGGCTCACAGCTGCACCTCCACATAGCTGGCCTCAACATGAAAAACAGGACTCCCTCCGCCCCCCTCCCCAGTTATAAGTCACCCACAAGCCTGACCAATGATTGACATGGAATTACAAAGATCAGCCCAGTTGCCTAAAGGTGACAACTCTGGTGCAATCCATGCTTCAGAGCTCCCCTGGGGACAGGCCAGCTGAGACCACACCCTTGCTTAGCCCTCTCTCTGCTCCTCCATTCTCCCCCAGAGCACTCCCAAGTTAGAGTCTCCATCCCAGGAGTCCTTTATGAGGTGAAAATGTTAACCATCTTCTCAAAGAAGTCCCATCTGGTTCAGAAGTGCTCTGTTGAACTCCTGTCTAATATCCTGATATTACGTTCCAGTGATCTGAGCAGTGATTTTGACTTGGCAAATTGACCCTGTTCAGTGGGTCGGGTGCTTGTAAACCCACAATAGGCCGATCTTCCCTATGGAGGGGCCTCCAGGTGAGTAGAGGTTGTCAGTTCCTAAGAAGAACAGTACAAAGTCAAAGCCACACTGCATTCCTAAGCTAAAAAGGATTCCTTTCAAATAACGCTCCCAACCCCATCTCTTATATCCTAAAATGCAAAGGAAAAACAAAACAATAGAAAATTGCCTCAACCCAGCAATTCTATTATCAGCTCTTAGACAGCTCTTCCTCCCATCCCCCAAATTGCTCTTTCTCTTCCTCTTCCTTATCTTCCACACAGCTGGAAAGATCATTGAATCTAGGAGGAAAATCAGCAAAACTACACAGTGGTGTTGTAACAAAATGGCACTTCCTGCCTGGACATCCACGGTTAAGCTCCTGCGCCATCTGTATGCTGGTGCTTGGGGATGTGATTCCCTGTCGGACACTCCATTTTGTTGACTTGATATCCACTGTCACCACGTCAGGGTCAGTGTACAGAACCTCAGATAGCAAATAAGTAAATAATTGTTGACCATCTGCAATGAAAGTAAATTGTCTGGGTTGGAAAGGGCTTAGGAAAATCTTTTCACTCTAAAGTTCAGCACTGCTGATGGCTCTGTCTTCTGGTACATTTATATTTGTAGCAGATGCTGTTGATGCCCTGCCTGAGGGCTTCTCCCACGCCAGCTTCTGCTCGGCTGCAAGCAGGAGAAACCTGGAAGTGCAGGAGACTAGGGCAGTTACGCCAGACAAAGGGGAATGGGAAGAAGTGCGTACAGGTCCTGGCTCCTTTTCTGTTCTGTGGCCCCTCCTCAGGGACTCAGTGGGATTGAGGCAACCTGTTCATTTATGTACCTTTATTGGCTTTGTTCTCTTTCCTCTCTTGCCTTCCTTATTTATTTCTGATTCCTGAGATCACCTCCTAGAAAAACTACCTGACCTAAGTCCTTACATTTGGTTTGCTTTGGGGACAATCAAATAAGATAACATCCATCCATGCCCCAGTCTTACAGTGACCACCTACTAGGTCCCTGCTATTGTACTGGGCATGGGGAGGAACGTGGGAGATTAAGACAGGGCAAAGCTGGAAAGGATAGTCTTTTTCTCCTAGGGACTTCTCAGTCTATGAGGTCTGACAATTAAGTTCATGAACTTGTCCTAGAAAAAGTGCTACATACCTCATTGCTGAGTATCACCACAGTCACCTTCGAAGTACTCTCCTTGGGAGGCTACGCATGGACACCAGTGCCGAGTCTACCTTTCAAAGCAATTTTGGAACACTTTCTGGAATGCCTGTCAGAGCTGTCATTGTATAGCATAGAAAAACATGCGACAACAATAATGAACATCACTAAGCAAAACACCACATGTTGACATGATCACAGCTATAAGACATGGACATACCAAAGTCATGAAACCTTACCAAGTTGTTTGTACAGTGCTGGCAATGTAAGGCAAGTTTGTAAGCTTAATCGTCAGATCATCATACGATGACAGCTCTGATAGTCATTCCAGAAAAAGAGTTCCAAAATTACCTTGTAGGGTGGATTAGCTGCTGGTGTCGGTGCATAGATTCCCAAGGGGGCTATTTGGAAGGTGACTGTGGTGATATATAGCACTTTTTCTAGAATGAGTTCACAATTGTCAGATGTCATACATGAAACAGGTAATTACCATATGACTGTGCATAAGTGAGGACAGCTAAAGACACAAATTCCTCTAAGGACACAGGAGAGAACAACTAACTGAGGCTGGGGTGTGCAGGGAGGCTAGATGGGAGGCAATGTTTCTGCTGGTCTTGAAGGATACATGAGACTGGAATGATGCATCACTGGGAGAGGGAAGGTCTAAAGCTGGCATTAAAGGTGAAAGCTTACATATAGTGGGAGGCACAATTTTGATACTAGATTCCCACTCAGCTTAGCGTCCCTGGCAGTGTCTAAAATTTTCTTTTTCTCTATCTTTTAGCAAGATAATTTTTGCCATTTAAATTATTATATGCTATGAATTCATTGATAACTAACAAAGAGTGAGTGTTTCCAGGTGGAGGGAGAAGGTGGGAAGTGTAGAGGCACAGGTGTGTGTGGCAGCAGATTAGGGTTCTAGGGTGCAGGTGAGGGGGGTGGAGTGGTCAGGTGGAGGCCCAAGGGTGAGGCCCACTAAATGTCATGCTGAGAAGCTCAGGCCTCATCCTACGGGCTGATGGTTGTTGAGCACAGGAGTGAAGGTTTGTAGAGTGATCTTTCAAAACACTTCTAGTGGATTTCTTGTAGACAACATATAGTTGCATCTTGTTTTTTTATCCATTCCGTTAGTCTGTCTTTTCATTATTACATTTATGCCTCATATGTAAACTGAGGATTGACACAGATGGACCAATTACTATTGTATTTGTAACTGTTCCTATTTGTTATTCTTGTTCTTTGGTGCTTTAAAATTAAAAAAAAAATCTTTCCCTGTTTTTCTGCCTTCTCCAATGTTAACTGAAGATTTTATGGGATTCCATTTTGCCTGTGTCTTAGCACATCAATTATACTTATTTTTTTAAGTTTTTAGTTTTTGCTCTGAAGTTTATGCATTTACAACTAATCCAAGCCCACTTTCAAATAACAATACCCTGATTCCCAGATAGTGCAGGCATCTTACAGCAGAGTATTCTCAAATCCTCAACCCCATCCTTTGTTGCTCTGCTGCCATTCATTACCCTCAGAGTGACCTTTCAAAACATAAATCTGAACCAAAGTGGATGATGAACTGGAGTGAGACAAAAATAATCTGGGAGTACTTCGAAGTCTTGGAGGAAAGAGCTGGTATGTGGAAGATCATTTGCAAAGACATCTAAAAATAATTCTGCCCATCTCTGTACTGTGCCCCTCTGCAATGTGACTTTGGTACTCCTCCTCAAGAAAGAGGTGGTGTTTATTTCTCTCCCTGGGCTCAGCCATACAGTGCTTTGACTAATGGGACTTGAGGAAATGTTCTGCAAGCAGGAACTTGAAAAGTGCTTATACTTTGGGGCCGGCACATAAAATCCAGATGTCACCCCCCATGTAGGGCTGAGCTTAGTTCTGCATGTGCTGCATTGTCATCTGGGAAGCTCTTACCTGTTGCTTTTGCAGGAAAGTCCCTTCTTCCGGCTACTGACCCTTCTGGGACTGCAACTCAGCTGCCAGGGAGTCAGTCACCATCCATCATAGGCTCATTTTGTGGACACAGGCAGCAGACAGCCTTCTGTTCACTGGCCCTTTAATAGCATTAAGAAAACCCTGGCTCCAGTCTCCTCCGGTCCCTCATAGTCACAAACACTCACCAAGCTACCCGTTTTATTAAGAAACAGCCAAGATGCAGTTACCCTCTGCACCCTCCCCCTGCTATACACACTTTAAATAGAAAGTAGGCAGGAGCCAGAAGATTTATGACTGATGATTTGGAATGCAGGAGAGAGCCCAAAGGAGCACCGAGACGTCCTTGGGGTTCAGACCAGTGGAAGTCGGTCCCGGCCTGGTGCAAGGCCTCTCAGCAGGTACAGCCTCCATCACTCATGCCCGGCCAGATGCCCCACCCTCTGCCCCTGGCTCCCTTTCTCTGCTTTTTCCTGTAAGCTGCTGGCAGCAGCAGCACTTAATCACCACATCGCATGCATAAAAATTTAAGGAGCCTGCTGCCTCGCAGAAATGAGCCCCAGATCATTTTTAAATACTTCCTCCTCAACTTTTGTTCTTTCTTTTTTCACTTTCATCAACCCTTGTTTCACCAGGGATATGGGGGGCTTATTTGGGGGAACGTGCCCTGAACTAAGCAGGGCACAGGTATCACTCAGCGTGCTCCTGAGAGGGGACACTTGTAACTGCCGTGATGTGGAAGCCCACCTTGCCTGCCTGAGGAGCGTGGATGACTGCCAACTGGAGGGGTCTTGGACCCTCAAATGCTCTGTGAAATCCTAGACTGGGCTTCCCATGGTATCACCCAGTGTACTTGGGGAGTGGCAAGCAGGCATCCTTGGAGGGGCCAGAGGGTGCGAGGAGCCTGTTCCCATCTCACCCACCTCAGCCAGGTCTGCTATGGTATCAGAATCTCTAAGCTCAAGGGATGAAGGGCCTTGCCTGGTTTAACCTGGACAGCTCGGCCTCATGGCAGGTGATACTGGTCTGAACTATCCTGGAGAGTTTCTAAGGTGTCAGGAGGGTAATGAGGGGGTGGGCAGAGAAACAGCAATCAGGTCTTCATTGGTGGGAGTCAAAACCAAGATTCCACTGGGGCCTTAGCACTGTAATAGCTGATGGCCCTGTAAAGCCAACCAGGAGGCCGTGTGGCATGGTGTCAGAAGAATGGCCTTGGAGCAGACAGGCCGGGTCTATTAGCTAGGGATCCTTACCCAAGTTAAGTGACCTGGCTGAGGCTTAGTTTTCTCATCTGTAAAATGAAGATTGTAATCAGGCTTAAAGAGAATATTAAAAGAAAGTGATTGTCACATAAACAATTAGCCAAAGAAAGCTAAAACAGTTGATTCTGTTGCTATTGTGCTTACAATAAAATTATTATTATTATTAATGCTAGAAACATCAAATCCGAATGGGGCAAGTGTGGAAGCCTGAGTGCCCGAGCAACACTTCAGAGCCAGGGATGCAGGGCCTGGGGTCAGGCAGGGCAGGACTCAGACTGTACTTCACCAGGCTCCTCTCCCACCCTGGAATCCCACCTGAGGTTCCTGGCATGTTCTCAGTCGTTTGCTTCAGTTTACTTGCACATGTATTTGACAGGAAATAGCTGGCAAGCATTTGGCAATGACCTTGAGGTCAGAGATGACTTTGGCAGTTCCCCAAAGGGTCTCTCTCCACCCTGGACTTTTGTCAGAGCATATAGTCTCTGTGTTTACAGAATGAAGCGTTTGCCTGTGAGCACAACTGCACCCAGCATCCTGCAACTACGAACAGGAGCCTAATAAGGAAAAACCAATAAGCCAAATCAGCTATTCCCAGAATCGCTGGGGCAGGAGGAGGCACAGGCTCCATTCATTAACAAAACCAGTCCCGGTTATTATCTTTAATACATAGACGGAATCTTTATTGCATGTTAATCTACTCCATTCACTTTTAGTGGGCCTAGGATTTGATTCAGAAACCAGGTCAATGACTTTGGGATTGTAATTTATTGACAAGGTATTTGTTTTAAAAAATGCTCCTGTAGTCTTGTTATAGGACTGTGGAAAGAATATTTGGTCGAAAAGCCTAAGGATCCAAGTTCAAATTCTAATTTAGCCACTATCTGGGTGCCATAGGGAAGCCACTCCAAAGTGTCTTAGTTTGAGTTCCCTCAAAAGCAGACTGTGAAATAAGGACCTGGGTGCAGAGAGTTTATCTGGGTGAGGGGGAAGGAGAGAGAGACAGGGATGGAGAAAATACAGGATCGGGTGTGGTAACTGTGGGGAACTGGGGCTCAGTCCTCCTGCAGCCTGAGAAACCACCCCGAACACCCTCAGGCCCGCCACACCGCAGGCCGGGGATGCCGGAGCTGGCTCTCGGCCTCCTCTTTTGAGGGTTGCTCTAGGCACATGGGTGCCTCCAGACTTTAGTTGCGCCTTCTTGTGACAGAGCAGGCTCCCATGGTGCTGGCAGAAGTTTCTGCTAGAGAAGAAAGCTTGTGGGCACCGGAGGTGGCAGCTGTCGTGCAGTACCTGACCCTGCAGCTACAGGTGAGTGCAGGTGGGCTGAGGGGACATCAGATGGGGCACCAATAATGTCTGCGGCCAGGGTGAGCCACTGTGAGGGGTGGAGACATGGGACTGGGCAAATAGTATGTTACTGCTCAGAACATACAGCATGTGGGGATTTAATCTATGTTCTCCGTGTAAATTTAGCCACCCGTGGCTCCATGTCCTCACCTGTGAGGTGATGGGCAAGGTCGCTGCAGAGGTGTGTGGTGGAACCCGGCATTATTTTCTCCTTCTTGCTCAGGAAAAAAATTTCCAGCTGGGCACGTGGTCACGCAGGAAACAGATGACATTTCCCAGTCTCTCCCAAAGATGGGCGTGGCCATGGCATTTAGAACAGGCCAGTGAGATTAACTGGAGTTGTGACCTGGTGATTTCTGGGCACCTGCCTTTAAAATAGCCGGCGGGTGCCCTTTGCCCCTCCTCTTTTTCTCTCTGTCCCTTCTCCCGCCTTATAGCTGGGATAGGATGGAGAGTCACCAGCTTGGACCACAAGGGGAGGACCACACCGAGCGCCACTGCAGGGAGCTGGAAGGAGCCCAGGTCCTGCAGACCTTTTGGGAATGCTTGCCCCATTAGCCCCGGATAGAAAGCTCCAGGCTTTTCCTTTTATCTTGTCTAAGCCATGATGTTTTGAGTCTCTTGTTACTAATAGACTAATTTAATCCTAATGGATATAGTCCCTTACAGTTCTAATATTTTTTCCTTGAACCCAATGTTTATTTTCTTTAAAAAATCACTGGGCACTTAATCCTACCACTTGGGGAGGCTGAGGTAGGAGGATTACTTAAGGCCAGGAGTGCAAGACCTTGTCTCTATAAAAAAATAAAAAAATTCCCTGGGTGTGGTGTCTGGAGCCTAAAACAAGACAGAGGCAGAGCTGGAAGCTGAACCCATGGCTGGCTGGCCGGTCCCCAGATGATGATCTTTCCAGCACACCACATGCAAGGGGCCCTGGCTGGGTTTTATGAACATTTCTGCCAGTCACCTGATCCCCAGTGTGTCTGGACACTTGTGAAGCTGTACTGTCCCCAACGAGGCCGTGCCCCTTGTCCCAGGGCTGTATCTAGTTTCCAGTCTCCCTGTCCCCCTGCAACTTTCTGGCCTTGCTCAGAGACCACACGCTGAGCTGGGAGCTGTCCTGAGACCGTGGGAAACCCTCACTGTGCTGAGACTGAGGGGTGTAATTATCCATGGTTGTGGTTTGCCTGTGGCCTGGAGGTTTCTAAGCTCTTTGCGATTGTTTAGATGCAACCTGCCCAACATTTCTGTGATGTGGCTGGAGGAAACTGCCTCTTAGTTTCTCAGCCCCCTCCTCAATGCCTTTGAAATGGGCCACCCTGGTCCAGTTTATAGTCTACAAGGCTCATCTGCCTGCGGTTACACATCCTGCCCTCCTCACTGCCTCCCCTACAAGAAAAAGAACCAAAATCAGAGCTGAACATTTCTGAAGAGAGGAGTCAATCATATTTTTGGTGGGCCCTATGAGGGTCACCAGGGCAGTCAAGGGTACTTGATAAATCATGAACACCCTGACACCATGGGTTTGGTTTTGTCGGGTCCCTCCTAGGGCTGTGTCTGCCGTGGGACACTTCTACACCCTTTTAGGATGAGAGTCTGTCCCTGGGGTCTGTGTCTGGGGGATTCAGAGGAGCTGGCTAGAGGTAAAGGTATGGAGGTATCATGGTGATGCAGGAGAACCAAAGGGACAGACTCAAAGATGACCTTGTAAAGCACAGTCTTCACGTAGGCCTTACCCAGGAGATCCAAGCAAGGCTTTACTATGGTTCATTAAGTTCCTTCCACTGTCCAAGGAGGGTGCCCACCACCGAGGGCTCGCCAGGGACAGAATGTTAGTACTGTCCATTCCACAAGTAAGGAGCCATGGGGAATTTAGAGGTGAGCCTCAGTAGGAGGCCAAGGGCTACTTGCCATTTGAGGAATGAGATGCTACTTCCTACCTGGGTATGAAAAACACCAGGTGGCTTAGTTGGCAGGGAGCAGAGTATACCAACCAGGAACTTTGGGGGAATATGATTATTGGATATATAAATACAATAAAAATACAATATAATCTAGCTAGAATGTCTCTGTGTTTGGCTATGAATGATTATCTGACTTAAGATTACATTAGAAAGAGGGTTCTGGGCCGGGCACAGTGGCTCACGCCTGTAATCCTAGCACTTTGGGAGGCTGAGGCAGGTAGATTGCCTGAGTTTGGGAGTTCAAGACCAGCCTGAGCAAGACCAGCCTGACCCATCTCTACTAAAAATAGAAAAACTAGCCAGGCATTGTGGCAGGTGCCTGTAGTCCCAGCTACTTGGGAAGCTAAAGCTTTAGCCCAAGAGTTTGAGTTTGCTAAGAGCTGTGATTCTGTGGCATGCTACCCAGAGTGATTAGGGTGAGACTCTGAAAAAAAAAAAAAAAAAAGGAAGGAAGGAAATGAGGGATGGATGGAGGGAAGGAAAGAGAGGAGGAGAGGGAGAGAGAGAAAGAAAGAAAGAAATAGAAAAGAAAGAAAGAAAGAAAGCAGGATGCACCTGTGCCTCAGTGAGTAGGGGTCTGGCCCCATATACCGAGGGTGGTGGGTTCAAACCCGGCCCCAACCAAACTGCAACAACAACAAAAATAGCCGGGCATTGTGGTGGGCGCCTGTAGTCCCAGCTACTCAGGAAGCTGAGGCAAGAGAATCGCCTAAGCCCAAAAGCTGGAGGTTGCTGTGAGCTGTGATGCCCTGGTACTCTACCAAGGGCGATAAAGTGAGAGTCTGTCTAAGAAACAAAAGAAAGAAAGAAAGGAAAAGGTTCTGGCTGCCTGAAAATTCACACTTGCTGAGAATTCAATGGGCTCCTTAGAATTTGTGAAGGTTTCTGAATCAAATCCTATATTCACTTATAGGGCTGTTTCTTCAACGGATGTTCCTTACACAAGGGAGATGAAGCAGCGACCTTGGCCCCCGTCTCTTTTCCTGTCCAAATAGATGGTCCTCTCACATTATTGCTGGATGTGTGACATTGATGTTAATGTAAAATGGTGCAGCTGCTGTAGAAATCAGTTTGGTGATTCTTCAAAAAGTTAAACATAGAATTAACAGACAGCCCAGTAACTCCGCTCATAGGTATCTAGCCAAAGAGTTGAAAGCAGGGGCTTTAACAGGTGTTTGTGCACCATTGTTCATAGGGGCCTTATTCACAAGAAACACAAGAAAAATTAAATGTTCACGGATGAAATGGATAAACAAAGTGTGGCATATACATTCAATGCAATATTATTCAGACCTAAAAAGGAATAACGTTCTGGTTAAAAACATGGATAAAGCTTGAAAGCATTATGCCCAGTGAAATAAATCAGACATAAAAAGACAAACCCTGTATAATTTCACTTACAAGAAGTACCTAACTAGACAATTTCATAGAAAGAGAAAGTGGAATAGTGATTACTAGAGGTTGAGGGTGGGGACGGGCTGGGCAGCAATGTTAGTCCCAGTTGAAATGACTGAGATGGTAAGTTTCATGTGAGGCATATTTACCACAACAAAAACACTTAAATAAAAGTCATTTGGTAGCGTGTTTGTCATGTATACTTTCATTTTGTGTACAAAAATCCTTTCATTTAATCACTCCAGTTTCTTTCCATATATTGCTAATATACGTAATCCTCTGTTTGGGGTCCAGGAAGGCCACTTGGCTAAGCAGGAATGTTCATTCACCATGTGGTTTCAGTATTTTGAACTGATGATCAGCTTTGCTTGAGTGATAGGGAGTGTGTGTGTGTGTGTGTGTGTGTGCACGCGCTGTGGGTTCCTGATGACAAGTCCTTTATTCTGTCAACGATCTGCCTTCCTGGAAGAACAAGAGATTGGAAGATGCTAACAATGACTGTAGAGATTGCCCAGGCATTTCGGATAGCGAATAGCTCATTAAAAAACTGGAAAAACCAAAAAAAGGCACTTCGATGAGTAAGGTATACATGAGTCAGAAGCATGAGAAATAAATACATCTGAAATCTAGGTAGGTTTCAAAATTAAGGGGAAATGGTGCTTAGCAAAGTTATTTGTGGTTTTTAAAAAACTCAGATCAAGAACAACAGAAAAATTGTTCCAGCTGTTCAGTGAAACTTGGGACAGAGCCAGATCCACGCAGCCCAGTGCAGTCTGTGAAAGGGAGAGGGGGAGATAGGAGGGAGCAGAGGAAGTACGAGAGGGCGGTGGTGTTGCTTCTGGTGTGTATATTTAACTGCAAAACCATGTACACACATTGGAAGATGCCATGTTCCCCGAGCCTGGTAAATGATGAGTGCCAGGGCAACCTGAGTGTCTGAACTGAAAATTACAGGGGAGAGGTTTAAATTAGCTCCTGTGTTGAACACGCAGGGATCTTTCCTGCCATGGGAATTCAGGGTTAGAAAGATTCCTGTAGGGTATGTTGGATTCTTCCTCTTTAATTGCACTTGGGTTTCTTTATGCAGTTCTTTATATTTTGGCATTGTTTTGCGAATTGGAAATCTTGTCAGGCTTATTTATTTATAAGTTAATGGAGGCCGAAAACGCACAGATTTTTTTTTATTACTGATGAGCCACAGTGATTAATCAGCTGCTGAGTGCTGCAGTTTGCCCCAGAATGCTGCGGGGGAGTTTCTGGTGGCTGCTGGTTGTCTCCATACGATTGGGTTAAATCAGCCCCCCACTGTCCTGTAG